>JAGTJM010000108.1:0-70245 GCA_020747015.1 Pyrenochaeta sp. MPI-SDFR-AT-0127 | reverse complement strand
ATACACAATCTTACGGAGCCAAGGGAAGACGATGCGGTCCAGAATCGGTATGAACGCCATAATGAACAGCGGATTGATCATGGTTAGGATGTCGTTTGGGATGCCGTGGGTCTCCATGGTTCCAGCTTGGGAGACAAAGTTGGTAAGCATCTGGCTGTACGCTGTCCAAAAGAAAGGGAAATACACAAAGAGTTGACTGGCACGCGCAGCTTGGTGGACCTCGTCAACAAAGTCATCGTCCCATTCAACATGACGCTCCAGGGCGTCCACGCTTCCGCTTTGTGACTGGCCCTTTGCGGACTCAAAGTCCCAGTGGTTCCTGAAGGCGATCCAGAGTACTCTCGCAGCTTGTATGATGACAGATCCACGCGGTGGGCTGACTTGGTAGACGTTTTTGGTGAAACGGACAATGCAGAGGCCGACAGCGAACGCAATCGTAGGCAGTGCAAAAGCCGCAGAGAATCCGTACTTGTGTTCCATGCTGGTTGTGGCCACGGCAGAAAGTGATCCAGCATTGACACAAAACAAGAAAGTGAGGAATATCCTGGAGAGTTCAGCATCATCGAAAACCTGCAAAGCGATGCCGACTTACCTCTGCACGGTCAATTTAGGGTCGACAATGACAGACTCTCCACTCTCGAGCGTCCGACGAAATGGGTTCGTGACAGTGTATTGCTCCGCCACAAGTGAGTTCACGTTCGGCCTGATGCCCCCCGTCCCAATGCCAATAAGGAGCATCCCGACAAGAAGTCCCAATGCCGTGACATGGCAGTCGAATGCGGGGAAGGACGTTATGAATACGACAAGCAAACCCACCAGATAGAAGGAAGAAGCGTATAGAATCGTCCGCAATCGCCCGAGCCGCTGGTCGGCCACGATTGCACCAAGAATCGGCGTCACAAAGCACCACAGCGTGAACGCTTGATTAGCAGCGGTGGCATAGGCTTGCCCGAGCCCTGAAAGATTAGCACGGATAACTCGGATGCCTTACTGTGTCCCACTCACCGATTGCACCAGGCCGAAGAGGATCGTCTCTCGGGTTTTGCAGATAGTTCTGCAAGGGGCCTGCAAGCCCGAAGAAGGCGAACTTGTCGCACGCTTCGATGGCAGTAACAAGCCAGACGGAAAGCGGTAGAACGTCTGGAACCCTGCGCAGACAAGACCATGAGAGGTGCGGCAAGTCTGAAGTCCAGCTGGCAGCAGGACTCTCAGTGACAGCAGGACTCTCAGTGGCAGTGCGCTCTGGGTCGGATGGCTCGCTCGACAAATCGAGTAGCGCGCTTCGCTCAGGATCCATGGTGTAGAGAAAAGCAGCCAAGGTTGAATGTAGAGGCAAGGCTATACCGTGGGACAGAGTGGGGTGTCGGGTGGCCAGGTTCTTGGCAGCATACAGCGTACTCCGTCCTCACTTTCACAATCTCCTCGTCAATAATTCCGCAATCACGCATCAAACGAGCGTGCTCACAAACTCTAATCCGCCTTCATGATGGCGCTCGTCCGCCGCGAAGCATTGGAGGATCTCAACATGCCTTGGTGCATCGACATTATCCGCAGTACAGAATGGAAGGCAGTTCCGTCGCGTGAGAACAGCGAGAACAAGCTATTTAGCGATACGCTCTGGACCGATACCACAATTCGAGCCCATCAATCTTACTACAGGAGCCCACCACCAGGCCATGCGTTTGGAGGAGAGCTAAGGACGCTGCTTTCACTGGGAAACGGCCTGGACGGCCACCCTGGAATGTGCCACGGCGGCTTACTGTCCCTGATATTCGATGACGCCATCCACGAACTGGCTTCACAGGAACTACCTGGCGAGTCTGTTACCGTGACTCTCAATGTCACTTTTCGTCGACCAGTTCGAACGCCGACTGTGGTGGTCTGCAGGGTCTGGATGGAGAAGGAACCTGCGAGACGGAAAGCTTGGGTTCAAGCGTCTATTGAAGATGGGCTTGGTGGAGTGCATGCTTCGGCACAAAGCTTCATCCTGAAAATGAAAGAAAAGCTCTAAGCCCTCGCTTTGTAGCTATATGTTGGAGATGTGTCAGAGGATAGGTGTCGGGTTGGAATAGCCTAGGGGTGGTCTCTCATGGAATGAATACATTTGACTCGCCATCTTCGACCAAGACCCTTCTCTCTATACAGTTTCCACTCCTAGTCACGCATTACTACGCATCGAGAGGCGTCATGCGGATGTTAGAGTTATTTTCCATCTCAAAGTAACACGACGTCCCAGCATTTCCACGTCTTGATTGTTCTGCCAACGCAACAGTGAAGCGCCCGACTACAGCAACAAGACTACAGGCAAACTCGGCCCTAGCAGAAATATGCCGATGTAAGATCGTGGACACATCATATATGTATTATATAGTTCATACATTGACACATGAACAAACGACATGTTCGATAAGCGCATGCAGCACCGCCCTGAGGCGCCTATCCAACGCCTCAGATTGATTCAAGAGCACCCTCTCCCAAGAGCCTTGAGAGGTTCGCTGTGGTCGGATAACAGCATACTGGTGTCTGATAACAACTAATGCCCCAATCTTGAAGTCAGTCGAACACTTACCCAGTGTGATAGTGGTAGAGGCGTGTGGATCTTATGCCTCCATTACACTCCGCACAGAGGTATGTGAGCCCTTCTTTTGGCCTTAGCCGTGGCCACAATACATTGTACTTCGACGACAGCAGTTTCGCCTACATTTCTTCGCTCAGTCTTTCCTGAACTTCGGGGTATTGGCACAGTGTAACTAGACCCCTCATCATAGTTGTGGATACGGTCTTTTGGCCTGAAGAATGTTATGATCTAATCTTCTAAGGACTGATCTGAGTTGGTTAGACTTCATACCACTGCCAGAATGTCTCGGGAGCGCTTTCACCCCAACTTGTTTTCTTGTCTCTTTCTAGCACTTGATATAGGGGGAGTTTTCAGCAGCCTTCGCTCTAAAGTAGAATTGACGCCTTGAATAATAGTGTCGACTTAGCCACGGAACTAGAACTAGAGTCTCCGTCGTCTCCATGAATATCATGACATCTTCATCATGGGCTTGTTGGAGACTTGGTGGTAGAGCGTTGAGCCCATTCACAGGTTCCCGCAAAACCCTGAAGCCGTCTCCCATTCTTGTTTCAAAAGCAATCGATGAAGCCAATCGCCTTGTCAGTAGTGCGCTCCTTCTGCATGGCTGTGCTGTATCCTGTCCCTGACAGATCCGCTAACTTCTTCGACTATGTGACAAGCTTCAGTTCAGGTACAAGTTATTGAGAAAGCGCATAGAGAATGCTGTGAAAGGAACTTCCGCTATCTCTAAAAGCACTTATCAATGCAAGTCGCTCATCGCAGAGACTACGACCTTTAAATTCGTCTCCACTCGCCAACAAATATACCTAAGAATCCTTCTCAAGCCTATACGCATTGTTTTAGCTTATCCTAATTATATTATTTAAGACTATAACTTCTTTTAAAGTCTCTAAGTATTTTAAGGATATAAACTTTTAATTATATACTATTATAAATCTAATTATTCTATTAATTAGTAGACTATTAATTAGTTTCTTTATTAGAGCTCTAGTTAACTTTTATACTATTTACTAATATTAGCTATTAAAATAAGATTCTCTCTTATTATAATACTAAAGTAGTATAGTTATATTATTATTATCTTAGTAGGCTAAAGGCCTTAGGTATAGTAATTCTTCTCTAGTAGAATAATACTAAGATAAATAAAAAAAATTAAAATTAAATATTTAGTAGTTATAATCTTCTAAGATTAATAAAATAATATTCTAGTCTAATAGAATTATATACCTAGAAAATACTTATTTACTATCTAGTAGTTACTAAAAGTACTATATACTTATTAAAAAGAGTATTTAAAGACTTTATACTTATACTTTAATATATTAGTCTATTCTATTACTATATACTATTATAAATAAAATAATAAATAATAGAATATCTAAGTAACTACTAAGAAGTTAAAAGTATATATTTCTCTTTCTAATATATTCTCCTACCTAGTAGACTAAACTATCTAGTAGACTATTCTAAAAACCTACTAAAAATAGCTAAAATAGTATATTAAAATCTTAACTATAGCTATATCTTATAGGACTAAGTCTTAGAGATAGCTTTCTATTACTATTAGAAAGTATATTCTAGAGTATAAGTTTATAGACTTTAGCTAATCTCTTAATCTTAAGTTTTAGTTAAAATTTAGAGACTAAAAGTAAATATCTTAATAATTATAATCTTAATATGTTCTATACTTCTAGAAAATACTCTAAGTAGGATAAAAAGATTATATATAAATTCTAGATATATAAAATATTGCTATAGTTAAGATCTTAATATACTATTTTAGCTATTTTTAGTAGGTTTTTAAGGTAACCTACTAGGTAGTTTAGCCTACTAGGTAGTAGAATACGTTACTAGATATTATTTACTAATACTACTCTATTCTAGTAGGAAATATTAAACTATAGTTAAGAATAAAGGCCTCTTTACTATACTTATTACTTTAGATTATAGTATCTATTAAGTATTCTATAAATAAGCCTATACTCTACTATTATTATATTTTAATCTATAGTAGTAAGATACTATTAGTAAATCGCGCTATTTCTATTATTATAGATTCTATTTTCTATTTTCCTATAGTACCAAGTATAAATATTTTACTCTACTACTACCAGACGTGTAACGTAATGTTACTGTCTAGCAGAAGATTAAAGTGTCAACACACACTAGTCTGGGCCACCTGTGATTCATAGGCAAGTAACACATGGGCCAGCAACGCACACAAGCGAAGACGATGTAATAAAGTAGTGTGCCGGTGCACAGTGTGTTCTAAGAACTACCTGGACATGGGATATTCAGACCAAACGCAGCTACGAGGCTTGGACAGCTTGTTTAAAGGGGGATCCTCTGCATCGAAAATCGAACACGACACTGAACAGTCAGTGACCTCGACTCAATCATCCTGTCTTTACCGATACTACACTCAACTTGCTTTGGCTGCGCAAGTCTACCAAACAGAGTCTCGGTCCTGATCCTCCCACGTCGTAGTCAAAGCTTCTAACGCTGCACACGGTTATCTCCACAACACCATGATCACTGATGGTGCAGACAATCAAGTCACTGTCGATGCGCTTGCCGACGCGACTGCAAACGCAAAAGAACGCATATCCAGCCATGTCCTCCGCACGCCCACGATTCGATTACCCTGGCTTGATGCGCCGGGCCTCGAGGTTTGGGCCAAACTGGAATGCCAGCAACACTCCGGCTCCTTCAAATACCGTGGAGCGGTCAACGCATTGATGCAAATCCCGTCTCAGAGAATCATAACGGCATCGGCGGGGAACCACGCGCTGGCAACAGCGTTGGCAGGAAAGCGATTTCAGAAGGAGGTCCATGTGGTGGCCCCGACATCAGCGTCTGATATCAAAGTCCAGCGGTTGATGAACGATGCAAACGTTACCCTGCTGGGAGAGGATCTGTTCGAGGCGACCAAGGAAGCGCTCAGCATCGCCGCGGAGTCAAAAGACGACGATGACGGCGGTATGTACTTTCTCTCTCCCTACGCAGACAAGGACGTGGTAGCAGGGGCCGGCACAGCCGTGATGGAATCGTTCGAAGACGTTGGCGTGTTCGATCACGTCTTTCTCCCACTTGGGGGTGGTGGCCTTGCTGCGGCCATTGGCGCCTGGTGCGCCCAAAGGACCCCGTGCACGAGAGTACACTGCACACATCCCATGATTTTCGGACGGCAATTTGCTTCAGACCAAGAAACTGGGTGTTCCATCTCTGCCCAGCTGTTGAAGGCAACGACGCCAACGTACTCGGATGGATTGGCTGTCCAATTGGTCACGCAGACACCTTTTGCTCGCATCTTAGACTCAACTATTCACTCTGTGATCCAGATTTCAGAAACAGACACTGCTGCCGCGATTGCTGAAGCTTTGCGGCTGCAGTCAATCCTCATTGAAGGCTCCGCCGCCACCACCATTGCTGGTTTGCGCCAGTCTGCTCAAACTCATCAACTCCAAGGGCGAGTTCTCCTCCTGCTCACCGGGGGGAATATACCGTCAAGCGCAGTGGCCAAAGCATTGGTGACTAACGTTCACGACCCGGGGATGCGCCAAACGTTAGGCTTGCGACATATCGTCAGTTCAGTCGAGCGTCATGGATCCGTTGCGTGGAAGCAAAACGCCAAGTCTTCAGCCGCGAACCACAATGTTTCCACCCTTGAACTCTGGACAGCCTTGGCCTCGCGGTTGCAGACCAGTGTTTTGGAATTGGGTGCTAAATTCGACCAGAAGCAAACGCTGAATCGCGACTTGCACCTCCAGGCCGATGACTGGTGCCCCTCGACGTTCCGAGACATCCACCACCAGCTGACTTTAAAGTGCAATGAATTCAGTAAATCACTTGAGCAACATGCTTGCGTTCGATTGAATCTGTGGAGCATTGAGGAGCGATACCGGGTACTACTCCAGTTGTACGCCATGCTAGGCAGTCTGCTTGACAGAGCGAGTTCGGCAAACGACCAAGCGAAGAGGGACTGGTTCTTCGGAGCTGAGTCTCAGCACGCGAGTAACTGCAACTATGATCGCTACGGGTCCACTGAATTGAGGAAGATTGAGCAAAAACTGCAGAACGCCTTACAACTGGGCAACAGGACACCCATTGAGCTTCTCCTCACGTCAAGCGGTATGGCTGCATATCAAGTGATTCAAATGTACTTGTTGCAGAAGCTGGGCGCACACGGCACGATTGTCGTTCCGCCGTATATCTACTTCGAGGCGCTGGAGCAACTCGAAGCATTCTCGCACCCCACGCTGATGTACGCCCCTACGTTTGACGCAGACGACATCATGGAGACGGCTGAGAGGCACGACGCTCAAGTGGTCTTCATAGACCCTGTTGCCAACATGGTCCATCTTCCTGCCACGGACATTCGGCATTTCGCACGGATAGTCTCGAATCGGGCGAGCTGGAGCAGCCGAATCGTTGTCATGGACGGAACCATGGAATCCGGGGGGATGTCAGTATTTGACTGGTTCGACGGACCCCATGCGCCCACAGTTCTGTACTACGAAAGTGTCAGCAAGTATCTCCAGTTGGGTCTCGATTTGCAAATGGGCGGCTTCTTGGTATTCCCATCTCATCTGGACAACCGTATGCGGACGATACGTCGCAACTCTGGCACGATCATGTACAGCCGGAACGCCTTTCTCTTACCCCCAATCGATCACGCGCTGTACCAAGCCCGGATGCTGCGACTGACAGAGAATGCTGAACGTTTCTCAGAGCTACTTGGAGTGGCGCTTGCGTTGACGGTAGAGGTACGCTATCCACATCTTTGGAGAGAATACGGCTGGAGACACGGTGGTGGGGTTGTTACGGTTCGCTTTCTTCAGGAGGGTATGAACAACAAGGAGGGACTGGAAGCGTGCATCGACTTGATTTTACGCGGCGCCGAAGCCATGGGTGTACCCCTTACCAAGGGTGTCAGTTTTGGTTTCTCAACCACTCGCGTTTCTTCAGCGTCTTCTATGGCCCAAGGGACGGATCCTTTTCTCCGTTTTTCGGTCGGTTGCGACATGGCTGTTGAAGACCTTGGTGACGTTGTCATACAGGGTGTCTGTGATTACCAAAGGGCCTTTGCTTCCGGCCTTGGGACGAGGCAATGAAGTGTCATGTCGGTCATGACATGCGATGGGATTGCGTACCATAGATGAGTTTATTACTTCAATTCAGTTCTGTTACAGGCAGTATGGGTTGACTTCGTACCCTTATCATGATCACCTCACAGAATAGAAGCCGTCTCCTACCTTCTTGTTCAGCTTGTACTTACCCAAAGTAAGCGTCAGCGACATTCTTTGCGAAGGGCTAGCCATACGTGAGTGAAGCTGGGAGGCATCAAGGAACATGTATTCAAGCGACGCTACGTATAGGCAACCTATCCACCCATCTTTGAACGTATCACACCTGTATCCACGAAGAGTCCATTGTACCCACGGTAAGCGTACCAGCGAGAGAGGAACACGTACAAGTCGCGATCAGAGTAACAGGCCATAGGTAGTCGCGCTACGCCTGCCACCTCAGAACCACCACATCCATTGCGCCAATCTCCTTCTCCCTCGCGACCTGCTTCGGCAAATGTATTCGTCCAATCTCCTTGCATCCGTTGCGCGAATACAGTGGCAGCCCTTTTGTCGAACTATCCCCAAACACCTGGACGTTTTCGGTGCGTGCCCGCATGCCACACCACTCCACCAATTGGGCGCCGATGCCCTGGCGCTGGTAGTCCATGTCGACGGCCAGTGTTTTGAAATCAATCTTGCTGGTTGTTTCTTTGAGGTAGGGGGCGTGGATTGCTTCGGCCTGGCGATAGTATGCGTTGATGGTTGCGAGCGATACGGCGCGGTTGGGGGCGAGGGCTAAGCAGACGAGCTGGGAGAGCCAGACGGTGAAGCGACAGCACTCTGGACGTACGTAAGCTGAGGGAGATAGCGAGAGGTGCTAAGCGGGCGAGAGATTGGGTGTCGGCTTACTCTTCCTCCATGAGTCTGGTTTCCATGTCGCCAGTTCTTTCTTGCTTCCCGTGCGTATGAAGGTCGCGTATCCAACGACTTTTGGCAGCGTCTTTTCCAGCGCCACAGCGCTCGCGCTCTCTTGGGGCGCTTGTGCTTGCTCTGCTACCACGATGATCTGGCCGGGTGTGTAGAGCATTCTCCTGAGATCGTGCAGGAAGAATCGGCGATAGTCAAGGGCATGCCTATCACGACGTGGGAAGAAGTGCTCGTAGATGGGCTCCTCTTGGAACGCGTCTGCGCCAATTCGAGCGAGGGTTGGAATATCTGCCGCGACTGCTTCGCGAATCTTGACTTTGACCATCACAACAAGATCAAGTTGAAGCAAGCGAGGAACGACAATGCGGAACAGTGATCCTGTCTGCCATGAGCAAACCCACCGCTTCGCCCCGAGCGTCCTGTCGAATATTCATTGTGTCGAAATACAGCGATTCAGCATGCTGATGCGCCACAGCGGTCGTGGGACCTACGAGCGTGTCACTGAAGCAAAGTAATCTATGCACCTAGGTGATCGCTACCGGCTTTGTGTAGGCAGCAGAGATAAGGTCGTGACGCTGTACACAGACAGGGGCCCCATACCCTTGGCGAGGAAATGTGTAACCACCCATGTCCCGCCTACCATAAGAGCGGGGTCAATCAGACTAGCAGGGAAACGTCGGCTCTGAGTGTAGAAATACACCTGATCAGCCTCCTGTTGAGACCTGTTGAGAGAATCATGTTTGCTGATCATGGAAAATTGCAGTAACCGGTCCATGAAACGTATGCTGCTGAGTGAATCAAAGTCCTTGTCCGTGATGGGGTGACCGCCACAGAAACCTGTGACACCAGGCACTACCGATGGAACAGTGACACACGGAGGCGGGTGATGGATCTTGGCTCCCGTATCAGCCGAAAGGAGTCGGCTCCAAGACTCGTTTGTAATTGCATGCCATTGATCGTCGCTCATGGAATCATGACACGAGTTCAGCGTGTTCGTAGCTGATTCGCCCATCGGGCTGTTGGTACGGCAGGGCGTCAACAGTCGTACACCGAGCCGTCCTTTCCGCCTCCGGTGCGTCTTTGACAGCATGCTTCTCGCGCTGTTGCAATTTCCACGTGCTTTGGTACAGCAAATTCACTCCAACGCTGCTGCCGCTGCTGCTGCCGCTGCCTGCAGAGCATTGCAACTTCTCCTCTTCTTACTGCCAATCTTCCTTGCCAGCATGGACATTTCGCTCGACAAAGCGGTGATTGCGGCCGTCGCTCTTCCCACACTCTACGTACGCAAGGCCAGCCCTTTCCATTCCATTAACCTATATTCACAAACACGAGGTCGTGCTAACGATTGCCCATCGTCTTTTCCTGCATCCATTGGCAAAGTATCCAGGACCATGGCTGGCAAAAGTCACGTCTCTGTATGGCGCGTACCACTCCTTCCGTGGGAACACCCACATCAACATCTGGCAATGCCACGAGGAATACGGTACTCTGCATCTCCTAGGCTCCCAATCTTTGCTAACGTGGAGCGAGGCGATGTGGTGCGATATGGACCTAACCGCCTTCTTTTCAGAACCAACACGGCACTGCAAGGAAGGTCTCACGCTCCACAGCAGTCATGCAACTGACGTCTTCACAGACATCTACGGCTTCGGCAAAAACACCCGCAAGGCTGCCGCATATCACCAGTTCCCGACCAAATTCTCTTATAGTACGCACAACGCCGTAGACAGAGCGATGCATCTGCGCAAACGGAAGCTCGTGAAACAGGCCTTCTCCGCGGCGGCCATGGGCATCTGGCTTACCTCTGTGCTGTGCCACGTCCGTATATTTTGCAGCGAGCTAGGCGGAGATTCTGCTTCACCAAGCGGCGCGCATTCGAAATGGAGCGCTCCGAAGAGCATGTCGGATTACTGTGACTATCACCCGTCTAGCGAGCAGACGCGCGATGAGACTGCCTAACTCGTGTGCCAGGCCTGTATCTCATGTCTGATATAGTCAGTGACGCTGTATTCCACCAGCCCTTCTCGACACTCACGAGCGCTGACAACCGGTACATCCTGCACCTGGTCCATCGAACGTACGAATGGATCGGTATCATTTTCCAAGCCCCCAAGCTAGCCAAGTACGGGTTGGATCACTACCTCATCCGCGGACTGGCGCTGGATCGCCAGAAGCTGCGCACCATCTTCGGCGGACTATTGCGTCAGCGGATGGCGAATCCGCCCGAGGAAGAGGACATCCTTTCCGTGTACATGGACTACTTAGATCCTGATACGGGCAAACCTTTTCCAACTGGTGAGATAGGGGCAGAGGCTTTGTTGTTGTTTGGCGCAGGTAAGCTCAACAGGCATCTTCAACAAGTCACGCTGATCAGCCTTCTAGGCCCGGATGCTACCTCCACGTCGCTCGCGTCTGCCTTCTTCTACCTTGTGCGGAATCCCGAGGGGTATAGCAAAGTCTTCGCCGAAGTGCGCTCCACGTTCGCGTGCGACAAGGACATTGTTCCCGGCCACAAGCTCAGCGGCTGCGTGTACCTGCGCGCATGTCTTGATGAAGCCATGCGAATGAATCCCGTGAATGGAGGCGCTCTGTGGCGCGAGGTCCTCTGTGGTGGGGCCATCATTGACGGACACAACATCCCCGCTGGCGTCGATGTCGGTGTAGGCATCTACAGCATCCACCACCAGGCTGATTACTATCCTCAGCCATGGCAGTTCCGACCCGAGCGGTGGATTGCCAGTGACGGCAACAGCGCAGCTGCAGTGGCGAGGGCGCGTTCTGCATGGTCGCCATTTTCCATGGGCCCAAGAGGGTGTGTGGGTAAGACGTTGGCGATTATGCAGTTGTCGATCAGTCTGGCCATGGTGCTTTTCTTGTATGACATGCGGACGCCTGCTGACCCAGCCTTGGCTAGGGTGGGTGGAGGTGTCAAGGGCAAGAGGTTTCCGAGAAACCTGGAGTCAGAGTACCAAGCAAAAGGGACCTTTTCGAGTATCTTGCGTGGGCCCATGATTGAGTTTAGGAAGAGGGAGCGTAGCTAGATCGAGATAGGAGTTAAACTGTCGTCGCTCAAGACATGTTACGAGAGTGCTGTCACCTTTCCATTTTCCATTCTATCAGCATCTCAGCTGTAACTTGTCTGAACTTGAGGAATTACCCGTCGTGATGGGTCGCAGTAGATACGGCACTACGCTGCGTCACTCCCAATGCAGCCGACTGGGCACAAGGCTGATAAGCAAGTAACCCAGTCATTTACTTCCATGAAAATAAGAACGTACCTCTACCTTCCCAGCCATCATCAGCAAAGCCCTTCATCCTGACTTTGCTCTGAGAGTCTCCACGTCATGGCTCACTCGCCAGCCGTTGCCAAAGATTCCATTGACCAGGTTACCCTTGTTGAAGTTCGCGCAGCGCAGCGCCACCTGAGAGAGATTATCAATGGGGAGCACCTCTCGGACGATTCCTTCTCGACCATTCCCACCATAGACTTGGGCGGCTCCTTCTCAGCACGCCTGGAAGACCGCCAGGCTGTGGCACGAGAACTGGGCGCCGCGTCTAGAACGACTGGCTTCTTCTACATTCGTAACCACGGCGTGTCGGATGAGCTATGTGCAAGGACGCTTGCGTTGGCAGAGCGGTTCTTCAGGGAGCTGTCGCGCGACAAGAAGGAGGCACTCCACATGAGTAAGTCGCGGCTGTTCCGTGGATGGAAGGGAAGTGAGACCGAGCAAGCGAGCCGACACAGCATGCCAGAGTTGGAAATGAAAGAAGCCTTCAACTGGGGCTACCAAGCGGAGCTAGATGTGACGGGCGGTGATGGGCAGTATGCAGAGCTGGACGGCACACGAGGGATGAGCAATGTGTGGCCGAGAGAAGAAGACCTGCCTGGTTTTTTCGACGGCATCAGAGAGTACTATGGGCAGGTACGAAGATCTCTGAGTCGTTGGACGTGGATAACGTGATCAGATATTGCAACTCTCACGACATCTCTTTCGACTGTTCGCCTTGTCGCTCAAACTGCCCGAGGCACATTTTGATGCGATGACGACGCACCCTGGCGGCATCGCGCGATTGCTGTACTACCCTGCGCTGGGGAACAACGAGTCGCAGGGACATGGCAGACACGTGGGGATTCGGCCACATTCGGACTTTGAATGCTTCACCGTGCTGTTGCAGTCCGATTGCGCTGGGCTTCAAGCGCAGTCTCCAGACGGCAAGTGGGTAGACGCTACGCCGATGAAGGGCGCATTGGTGGTCAACATTGGCGATTTCATGAGTTTGTGCTCGCGGCTGGCCACCAGGCTTGTGCTAACGGACGCGCAGTGAGAATGACCAACGGGCTGTACAAAAGCACTGCGCATCGAGTGCTGAGCTCGCCAAAGGAAAGATGGAGCATACCCTTCTTCTTCTCGGTCAACTATGATGCAACGGTCGACGTCATCGCCAGCTGTGTTTCGGAGGAGAATCCGGCCAAGTATCCTCCGGTTACCGCGGGGCAGTATGTGCTCGAGCGGCTACGGTTGGCGTTGCAGGACCATGAGTAGGAATAATAAAGCAATGAGATGGAGGTTGCAAGGAGTAAATTGCATGAGTGCGGTGCATAAAGGGCGACACGCCCACTAGCCGGTTATCCCCAAGCTCCTCCCTACGAGGGCCATGTTCGATGAGTAATCCATGATGTCGTGCTGCAACCTGTCCATGTCAATGAGGCCCCGCAAGTAGTCCCCCATCTTGGAGACGTGGAAGGCAGCCTGATCTGTGCTCGACCCCGTGTGCGGGCGCAAGCCAGCGACGGCGTCGCCCACGAGCAGAATCCGCCCATCCAGAAATACACTCTGTGGCGCTAGAACGTCCATAATGCGCTGCACGAACGGGCTGGCAGTCTGCTGAACAAGCTCAGCAAACTGCGGGGGCAGCGTGTGATTTGCAACGAGCCTTTGGCGCTCCACGACGGCGCTGCTGAGTCGGCCCACAGGCACCGTGACGTGGTGTCTGCGCCCATCGCCGGCTGTCATGAGACGACTGAGGCGGGCGGAGCCTTCTTCATAGTGCACGTACCAGACCCAGTTGAGACAGCGCGTCTCCAGGGTGCCGTCGTCGCCGGGAATCGTGTACGCCACCATCTGCACGCCCGGTGCGGAGAAGAAACACAGCGTGTCTCTGCACATGAGGGCGACTGCCGGCGAGACATGCGTCGCTGGCACGGTTCCGCGCCATGCCACATATCCAGCATACTGCGGCTGCACAGCGGGCAGCAGTAGACGCCGTATCGTCGAATTGGCTCCATCAGCGCCCACGAGGAGGTTCACAAGTGCTGTTTCACTCACGCCGTGCTCGTTGGTGAAGCAAACCTCGATGGCCTTGTGCTCCGTCTGCGCGAAAGCGGTCACCTTGCAGCCATAGCGATACAACCTGGCTCGACTCGCAGGCGAGGCCGTCCCTCGATGCCCGTCGAACAAGCACCGGAGCATCGCATACAGCAGACTCCAGCTGGTGGTCTCCTGGCGCCGCTCCTCACTGTGAACCACGGCCCCGGCTGCGTCGATGTGCAGTCGCCGCGTGTTTACGACTCTCAAGTCACCACTGGCGCCGGCTTTATCGAGAAAGGCCTTCACATGGGCGCCACACACGATGCCAGCGCCTCTGGCGGGCAGTGATGGCGAGGACGTGCATTCCATGATCTGGACGTCGTGGCCCAGCCGCTGGAGAGCAATGCCAGCAAACAGGCCGCTGAGTGAGCCGCCCGTCTTGTGCCGCATCAATTACTGGCGCTTAGGGGCAACGGAAGAAGAAACCTACGATGAGGACGCGCAAGGGGTGGCCATCCATGGTAGAGTGGAGGAATGATGGAGCAGCGTCAGCATCCACACCAGCGGTGAAGACAGAAGCTAGCAGCGAGCAGCGAGCAGCGAGCAGCGCGTTTGTCCAGCTCACAGTGGCACAGACAAGAGGATTGTTCAAGGTGGTGGTGGTGGTTGATGTTGTGTTGAGGTGGAAGAGCAGCCATCTGTCGTGGTGGCCAAGGCGCTAGCACCAAAGCGGCCATTTCTTTCCACCGTGCCCAGTCCTCCTGCCACAGTGTGCGTGTTGGATAAAGGGTTTGACACTATACTATTATATAGCATAAGTATCTTAGATATCGGCTTTAATACCATATCATTACACAGCGTGTGATCTTAAATACTACCTGGGCGAAGTGCCTGAACCACAATGGGGCCGATATGCACCGTTATCATCAATAAAGTACGTAGGGCTAACAACCTCACATTGGCTTAATTGATTACCCTATGCAGCCTAGCAATTACTTGGATAGGTTTAATTCTTACCTATCTAGGTAAATACCCGAAGTTAAGGCTTAGATTGGCCTGCTTGTTACCCACTCTGCCGATATAGCTTGCACAGGCAAGGGGTCTGTAGGATAACTGACAGCACACCACGCACCAGATAGCGAATCTCAACTCAATTGTCTTGTTAGTCCTTGCCCATGAACACTTCTATAGCAGGGGATTAGTTGAATAACGAACAGCACACTACACAAGATGGCGAATCTTAACTTAATTGTCTTATCAGTCCTTGCTTATGGACACTTCTATGGCTCTGGCTGCGCTAGTATCTACCTGAAGGGGATCCGTTGAACCTCCTACTCCTGCCCAATACCAAATGAATACCCCCTCCCAATACCAGTCCATGGCATAGACTCATCGAATAAGAAAAACTACACTGAGGTTTCCTGACAGCTTCATAAGGCTGAGAGCTGCTCGCTACGCCACCCCAGTCGACAACCTCAATTGCTCAAACTGCTCGATGCTGCGCTGCAGGTTCCTACGCTCTGCTTCTGCCGCCTTCAGCCGCTCCCTGTCGCCCTCCTTGACTGCATCGCTGACCTTGTCCTGGTAGTCTGGGACAGCCATCGTCTTCGTCTGGCTGGCGACGGCTTCTGTCGCCTTGTGCAGCTTGGCCAGGGCGTGGGCGATTTCCGTGTCCATGTCGACGTGTCCTTTGATGTCCAGGAAGACGGTGACGGTAGAGCCGACCGTGTAGACGGCACAGCCTGTGGGGGCGGGGTCTGAGGGCGCAAGGATGTCGAGACAGGAGATTTCGCGCATCGCTTTGCCGGCGAGCGAGCGGATGGAGGCGAGGGAAGTGCGTGTCGTGAGCGTCTTGTGCGTCGCGTCGTCAAGCGCCTGGATGTAGGCCTGCGTGCTCGCTTGCAGCTTGTACTCGGCGGCGAGCGACCGAATGCCCTTGGAGGCATCCACGAGCACTTCGTACTCGGCCTGGGCGGCTGGGTCGTCAAAAGCCTCGTTCCACTCGGGATAGGCGGCAACGGTGATGGATGGCGTCTTGTCGCCCTCTCGTCGCGGCAGACGTTGCCACAGCTCCTCCGTCAGAAACGGCATAAAATGGTGCACCATGGTGAGGCCCCCCTCGATCGCAGTGTAGAGCGTCTGCCTGGCCGACTCCTTCTGTGCTTCGGTGCCCTCGTCGAAGATGGCCTTTGAGTTCTCGATGAACGTGTCGCACACGCACTCGAGGAAGTACTTGTGGGCGACCTGCGTCGAGTGGGAGAACTCACGCTGCGTGAGCCGCTCGTTGATCAGCTTCGCGCACGTCGTCAGCTTGTGGAGGATCCATCGCTCGGCCAGACTCTCGCTGCCCGACTTTGTGATGGCGGCGCGGGGCGTGAAGCCGTCAAGACGCCCGAGGGCATACTTGGTGGCCTGGTACATCTTGTTGCAGAACCGGCGGTAGGCGTAGATCACGTTTGTGTCAAACGAGATGTCGCCGCCGCCCGTCGTGTATCCAATCAGCGCCATGCGAAGGGCGTCTGCGCCGCACTCTGGAATGCCTTTGGGGAATGCCGTGTTCTGGTACTTCTCCGCGGCCTTGAGCTCTTTGGGGTCGAGGTTTCCCGTGCGGAGTTTTTTATGCAGCGCCGGCAGCGATATCCCCTCCATGATGTCGATGGGGTCAATGACATTGCCGAGTGACTTGGACATCTTCCTGCCTTCTGAGTCCCGGATAAGGGAGTGGCAGTACACTTCCTTGAAGGGCACTTTGCCCGTGAGGTACAGCGAGAAGAAGATCATGCGCGCGACCCAGAAGAAGAGAATGTCCCAGCCAGTCTCCAGGACAGACGTGGGGAACAGCGTCTGCATGTCGTGCGTGTCCTTTGGCCAGCCCAGCGTGCTGAACGGCCAGAGACCCGCGCTAAACCACGTGTCTAGCACGTCTGGGTCTCTCTCCAGCGTGACTTTGGCGCCTGGGAACCTGGCTTCCGCCTTGGAGCGCGCCTCCTCCTCTGTGCGCCCGGCCACCCACCGGTCGCCATCCGCACCATCGCCGTCCGTGGCCTCGCCGTCGATGCGGACAAAGTATGCCGGGCACTGGTGGCCGAACCACAGCTGGCGCGAGAGACACCAGTCGTTGACATTCTCCATCCAGTGGTAGTAGACCTTTTCCGAGCTGGCGGGAATGATTTTGATGTCTCCGTTCCGGACAGCCTGGATGGCAGGCTCCGCGAGGCCCTTCATCTTCATGTACCACTGGGGCTTGATGACCGGCTCAATGACATCCTTGCTCCGCGAGCAAAGGGGCACCGACATGGGATTGTCCTCCTTCTTCACAAAGAGCCCCAGCTCGGCCAGCGCTTGCGTGACCGAGGACCGCACGTCGAACCGCTTGTGGCCCGCAAACCGGCCGGCATTCTTGTTCATCGTGCCGTTGTCGTTGAGGATGTTGACAAAGGCGAGCTTGTGGCGTTTGCCCAGCGCAAAGTCATTTGGGTCGTGGGCGGGCGTGATCTTGACGGCGCCGGTGCCGAACGCTGGGTCGACATAGTCGTCAGCGACAATCGGCAGCAGACGATCCAGGAAAGGGTGCCTCGCATGCCGCCCCACCAGGTGCGTGTAGCGCGCATCGCTTGGGTGCACGGCGATGGCCGTGTCGCCCAGTATCGTCTCGGGGCGGGTCGTCGCCACCTGGACGAACTCGCTGGTGCCGTCGATGGGGTACTTGAAGTGCGTCAGGGTGCCGAATTCAATCTTGCGGTCGTAGCCGGGCACGTCGAGCAGCGTGCGGCCCGCCAGCTCCGTGTTGTCGACCTCGAGCGTCGACAGCGCCGTGCTGAGCTTGGTGCTCCAGTTCACGATGCGCGTGTCCCTGTAGATGAGGCCGTCGTCGTGCATGCGCACAAACACCTCGGTCACGGCGGCCGACAGGTTTGCGTCCATGGTGAAGGCCTCGCGCGTCCAGTCGAAGCTGCCGCCCAGTCGCTTCAGCACGCGGGTGATGTTGCCCTTGTACTCGTCCACCCACGCCACGGTGGACTCGAGAAAGCTGGCGCGGCCGAGGTCGTGTCTCGTCTGCCCGTGGCGGCGCCACAGCATGTTCTCGACGACGGCCTGCGTGGCAATGGCGGCGTGGTCGCAGCCTGGGAGATAGAGCGTGGTGTAGCCTTGCATTCTGTGCCAGCGAACAAGCAGGTCCTGGATCGACGTGGCGAGGGCGTGGCCGCAGTGGAGCTTCCCCGTGACATTGGGCGGCGGTATGGGGACCACAAAGGTGCCCTTCGCCTTGGCCTTGCCCTCGCTGGTGAATTCAGGCTGGAAGAATCCCTGCGACTCCCACCAGTCGTACCACGCGCTCTCGACGACGGCCGGGCGATATGCCTTGTGGTGCGGGTCGTCGAGGCTCTTCAGCAGCTTCTTGTCGCCCTTCTTCGTCTCCTCGACATAGGCAGGCAGCACGCTCTCGTCCTTTGCCTTTTCTTTCCTGTGTTTGCCGTCTGGGCCCGCTGGCCGCGCCTGTGCCTTCTTCTTTGCCTGGAACTTTGCGTCTTTCTCGGCCTTCTTGCGTTCCTTGTCGAGCTCCTTCGCCGTCTTCACCTTGTTCGCAGTGTGCTGGTCTCCGTCCATGTTGCGTGTGCTCTGGCCGGCGGTATCCGAGGCTGCCAAGCCAACGAGCCTGTTCTTGAGGGAGTCAGCGGGCGTGGGCGGGGCGCCAGTCACGAGACCCGTCGTCTCTTCTGCTGCAGTGGGCGCCATGGTGGACCGCCCTCGTGGGTGTGCAAGTGGCGGCAGCGGCCGTGACGGTGTCAGGCAAGGTTTTGGAGCGGGTGTGGATGGAAGCAGCAGCCTGGAGACTGGCGTTGGGGTGGGGAGGACGCGCAGTGCGTGTAGGCGGGGGGGCATGAGTAAGAAGATAGAGCCGTAGCCGTGATTTGTTGCTGATAGGCACGGGCGTGACTCTGGCGCCAACCGCTAAGCGAGCCTCTACCAAAGTACCAAGACCTCGTATTCTCGGGGCGCTAGGCTTCCCGCAATTTCCAGTGGCGGCCTAGTGCTCAGAAAATACGAGCTCCGCGTACACTAACGTCCCGTGGTAAGATAGCCAACAGAGGAGGCACCACGTTATCCAGCTATGAATATAGGCCTGCGTAGCTAAGGTACGCAATTAACGCGTCTTATAATAGTACCTATAGTAGTAGTATAATATATAAAAAATAAAGAGTAAAATAAATTAAATTAAGAAGCCTTATAGCTTACTATATAACTATATATCTATTAGATAGAAGTAGAAGAAATATAGATAATTAATCTCTTTAGGTAGATACTAGTATAGCTTATTCTAGATAAGAAATAATAAGATAACTAAGTTAAAATCTATATTTATTTTATTAGATAAGAAATTTTAGCTTCTTCTAGAAAGTAATTTAGTTTCTTCTTAATATATTATTTAAAAAAAATATTAGTACTTAGAATAGAAAAGCTTCTATAACTAACTAGAATTCTAAAGTATATAGCTAATAATATAAAATATAGATTTAAATAGAATATATAAGTCTATAAACTAAAATATTAAAAGTTAATTCTTAACTAATATATATATTTTTATAGTATTCTTTAACTATTATAATAGACTTAGGTAAAACCTAAGCTAAAGAAAGTATTAAGGAAGAAGACTAAAAGAGGCTAGACTTTAAAGCCTCTTCTATATATAAGAATAAAAGGAGTAGTATCCTTCTATAGACTTCTATAAGAAACTAAATACTATCTATTTTTATCTATAAGTATTTTACTATAGAGCTAGTTTATAATAACTATTTTTAATACTAGTAGCTTTAGAATCTAATTCTATAATACTAGATTTTAAAATTTCTTTATAAGCTTAGAATAATATATATCTACTAATACTATATAAATAAAAGAATTATAGCTAATTACTTTCTTTAGATAAATACTAGTATAACTAGAATAATAAAAACTAGTTATAAATAAAGAGAATAAAATTATTAAAATAAGATTTACTATCTAATATATTATATTCTAGTAATAATATTTATAAGATTATTAATCTTTTTATATATAAAGATTTATTAGTATTATTTTAATCTATTTAGTATATATCTAGTATAGCTATCTAAGATAACTATACTATATAATAGTATAATACTATTACTACTTTTAGCTTTTCTCTATTTTTATAGCTTTTTTAGAATAAAATAATTATAAATAGATTTACTAAATAGTATATATTATTCTATAATTAAATTTTAAAATCTTCTATTTCTTTATATACTAAGTTTTATAAGCTTTACTTTAGATAGTTAGCTTTATTTAGTATAGATATCTAGAATAATTATACTATATAATAGTATACTAGTACATTATAGAGATAATTATAATAATTATACTTAAAATAGTAGAATATATAGTAGAAGAAAACTATAAATATAAAAAAATAATACTAATTAGTAAATATAGTAAATTCTACTTATAACTATTAATAAATTTATTTTCTACTTCTTTTTTTTAATTTTAGAAAACTACTTATAATAAATAGCTATATAATATAGCTAGTAATAGAGTATACTATAATTCTTTTCTACTTATTATTTATTTATACTTTATAAACTTAAGATATTATATATTATACTAATATTCTTAGAAATATATAATTCTTTTTTAATTTACTACTATTAAAATATATTATAAAATTAAAATAATATTAGAAATACTTTAGAAAAATATAAGATTCTATAGAATTATATTACTATCTATTAAGTTTTCTAAGTATACTCTTAGTATTTATCTAAACTAGCTATATTAAATATCTATACTATTCTATTTATCTATTTCTAATCTAGAGTTATAATAGAATAAATTTATTAAAAATTTATCTATAATACTCTATTTAATAGCTATAGATAGAAAGTTATAAAAGATAACTATTTAGTATCTATTTTACTATATATAGAATTTTCTTCTATAGATAGTAGAAGACTTTTATTATACTATATAATTATATATAGAAGATATTATATAACTATATCTAATAGCTAAAATATATTATAAATATATAGTAGTAGCTATAATAAATATTTTAATAAAGGTTATAAGTAGGGTAATATTTATCCCTAAGTACTATACTAGGTACGATAAACGGGTCTAATAAGGGCACGTGGTAGAAGATATAACTAAATGCTGGAATTCTTAATAGGTACTCTTTCTTGCCAGAAAGGTCAAACTCCCAACTGCTACTACTACCACCACCACCACCACCCATCCCACACTTCCTACATATAGCGTCCATATTGAGGCTTAAGCCCCGGCAGAACATCGCCTGGAGCCGCCAACTTATAACCAAGCACCTGGTCAGCACCCTCGAGTGTGTCTCGGGGCCGGGCGTGCGGCTTCTCTCGCGTCCAGCCCCAACCAAACCTCCATCCCTCAGCATTTCTCCATCGGCTCAGTACGCGCACCAGCTCGTAGATGAGCGTGGTCACGCCGGTAACATCCGCCACCAGCAGACAGGCAGCGAGCAAGGACGTCGCCGCGACCATGTACAGGAGCACGTGGCTGGGCGCCCATCCATGGTCGAGCGCCTGCAGCTGCGGCATCAGCCAGAAGATGAGGGCAGACGGGACAAAGGTTGGCCACAGGAGACACAAGGTGCGAAAGGCGCTCTTGCTATGTGGCTTGTCAGCATGCCTTTCAAGAGCATAAAGGAACAGACAAAGAACGGCCACGCACCCACGCCAGAAGGTGGCGAGCCACACCAAAGAGCCCACAAAGACGAGCGCAAGAAGGGCGAGCACGACTCCGCTGGAGAGTTCCACCGTATAGTGCATGGAAGGGGTGAGCTGGGTGACGACTGGGCTGCTCGTAGCCGTGGTTATGCTCGTCGGGAGCCCGTCCGGCCCCTGTATCACGGTCACGGTGGCAACCTCCGTCACCCTGACTGTTGCGGTCGCTGTCACCTGATTGCACGCCCCTTGCCTTTGCTGCTGCGGCTTCGTCTCATCGTCTTTGTTGTTCGCCGCGCTCCGGGGGCACGTCGTGTCGACCGTGGCGGGTTCGAGCTCGATAACGTACGACTGCGTCATGCTGAGCGGCGGAGTCGTGCAGTCGACAACTACCCAGGTGGTGGCCGCTCCAGCACGCCAGGCCTGTCGCCCTCTAATAAGTCGCTCCACTTCACGCACGCAGGCTCCTGCTTTCATTGCTACGAGACAGAGTGTCACCACCAAGGAGCATGAGACTTCTTGCCGCACTCCCGCCCAGCTCAACGGGACACAGGCCTGTGGAGCGTGGTCGTCTGGCCGCGGCACATTGCATTGTTGGCCAGCATCCAGCCGGCCATCGGCGCAGAGACGGGAAGCCGCATCGGTAGGCGCACAAGCCGTGAATCAACCGGTATTTGGGCTCGGAGCTGTGCCATGGCTTCTTGCACCAACACGAAACACGCTCACCGCCCCTCTGATCCGTGAAATGACGGTTACAGCGACTCGCCCGTAGAGACACTGCAATGGACGACGACAACGCAAAGGCCCGTGCCCTTCTTCACGCCAACGATGTCACTTTCAAGTACATGCAAGAGTTGGCTGAAGATACGCTTCGCAAGAACGATGAGCTGAGAGGCGAGCTTGCCAAGGCGAAAGAGTTGAATGCGCAGACCGCTCCATCCATACATGAAAAGGAGGCAACGGCAGCTGCATCAGCATATCTTGAGGCAGATTTGGATGAGTCAGATGCGTCGCTATGTGCCATGTTTGCTCAAATTCATAAAATAAGCCTGCAAATAGAGTGGGACCGTGTGAACGCGCAACTCCCCAAGGACACGGCAAACGGGGAAAGCAACAACACGCGAGTTCAGAGGGCAGACACCAGGGCCAGAACCGCTGAGCAACGATTCAACCATGAGTCGGCCAAGGTAGCCACCATGGCAAGCCAAATTCAAGAGCTGCAAGACAAGATTGCGCAGCTGGAGCGAAAAGTTGGGGACGAAAAGATTGCGGTGGCTCACTCTGACTCCTCTACGCAAACAGAAACTCAGTCGCCGGGCCCGGGATTACACGAGTCGGTGGAGACGCTGTCCCCGCAGCCCGACCCTTTGATCAAACAGACGGATGACCAATCTGAGATAACGAATGAGGGCGCAAGTCAATTCTTTCTAGTTCAATTTCGCTGCGGATGATCTGACAAGTGCAAGGTTTCTCTTTTACTCACAGCCCTATCGACGCAGATGGATCACACGCTCCTGTGCCTCGCGACCAGCGTCGACGTGGACGGAACGGATACGAAAGCCCACAGTGAGTTGAAAAAGGAATGCAAGCATATTCACACGGTCCTGCATTTGGTCGAAGAAAAGTTTCCGAGTCGATCACAGAACATCAAGTGGCCGCATGAGGTCATTGGTGGGATTGAAGAATTGTCCGAGTGCACGCATTGGGCTGGCAGCAAGATAGGCAACCGCACTCTAAAGGCTATAAAGGATGCACTGGTAAAGGGGCGGGAGTATGTGGAGAATCACAAAGGAGATGAAGAGGAGATGAAGAAATGGAATGCCGAATTAATGTCGTGGCTGTCTGCCTCAAGGAGCTGACATGTAGCTTGAAGCCAGCTTGTACTGTGCAGGCGTGGGAACGGTGCTTTGTCAATGCATTGCATGTTCAAAGCCAGTACATTGTTCAAAGCCACTACATTGTTCAAAGCCAGTACATTGTTCAAAGCCAGTACAATGTTCAATCAGGCGTGTTGCTGGTAGACATTGCGGAAATCTGCTGCTGAGCTTGTGATCGAGGCGGTGTGAATGGGTTCCCACACCAGCCGCCGTGCATGTGGACTGCCGATCCCGACCAAGACGTGATGCAACATTGTTTGCTTGTAGGTAGGGGCGCCGCGGCTGCTGCAAAGAGAATGACAACAATGAGAGGCTTTGACCGGACAAAGAGGTGGTTCATGCGCACGAGTGGCGTTGGCCGTCAAAGAGCAGGCATAGACCGCCACTCGATGATATAAACCAGACAAGCTCTCGCTCTGTCCAACAACAGACTCAAGTATCGCGAGTAATTATCACATGTGAGACGGTCTTTAATCTGATTTGGTGCAGACCTTCCAACTTGCAACAATTGAATCATCTCCGACATGGCTCCGCAGCGCGTGAAGCCCACTGGCATCCACCCAAACCGCCTTCTGTCGAACAGGGACCGCTTCTGGGCCGACTACTCGTTGAACCGAGACGACGTGGAATACCGCCATGCCATTGCCTCGGTGCGGTTTGAGCTGGAATCGATCCAGCGACCTCGGGCCCGGCGAACAATGAGCCTGCCGCCCAGCAAATGCAAGCCCTGGCCAGACAAGGCGCCCAATGTCAAGGCGACGAGCAACAGGACAAAGGCCAAAGGAAAGCCGTGGCTGAGACGCATCTTGGATGGCGTCCAGAACACAGCCTCCCAATGCAAAGGCCGCATTGCTCGCGTTAGAGCCTGGCGGCCCAGTCCTCGTCTCAAGCGCACCGTCATGCAAATTGCCGCCGCAACCCTGGCTGGCGCGGTCTACTTGATGATCAACAACGAATATGCCCGGGTCCGGGCCGCACAGCCATCCATTATAATGCAGTTCAGCGGCAGCAATGCGCCAACATGGATGCACGCTGATTCTCCTGCTCGCATCCTGGGCATGACCGATCCCATTGCCCCAACAATCGTCAACAAACTCGCCTATCTAAAAGCCTTTCGAAAGTTCAACATCAAGTTCCATCCCGACCGAGCCGCGACGAACAATCTGAACAGTACCGTTGCGTTTGCAGTGTACCTGCGCGGCCTCGAAGCAAAGCGGGCCCTGGACTTCTTCTATGTAAACCCATACTGCAGCCATCAAAAAATGGCCATGGACATCTTCAGCGTCAGCGATGACGGTCTGCCTAGCTATGCATCTCCCTGTCGCTGCACGTATCCCCGTGCGGTGCTGGAAGCCACCCAGCGCGCCACCGTGCCCTTCTTTCTGCAGACGGCACCTCCGCAGACCATGGAGGAACTCGCAAGGTACTGTCCGCCATGCGACTTCGCCACTGCGGCAGACAACTGGGCAGAATTCAGCCCTGAGAATCGTCCGCCCAACCTGTCGCGCCTGCGCAAAGCCCTGCCGTGGAGCAAAGTCTTTGAAGATCCGCGCATCTTGCCGTTTAAGTTGGACAAATTACCAAGAGAAGACATGGATGGGGCTCACTGGGATCACGAGACGCAGCAGAGATGGGAAGATTCTGGATGGGCCATAGGGTTGGATTGGCGGGAGGTCCGAGATTGTGTGTCTACAATGAAGTTTTCCGTTTCAGGGTGGGATCTAGAGCATCAGGACACGGATGAAGACGGCTATGTGACCAACGACTGGCTCAAAGACAGAATGGCTTCCTATGGCCAAGATTCTGGCCAAGGTAGCCAGCAAGCCAATGGAGACGCATAGGAGGTGGCTGTTTTGGACAGGGCATGGTGTTTGAACAGTAGTCTGCCCAGTATAGGATCTAAGAAAGTACATGAATGCAACGCAAATCACTCCTTTACCTTTTCTCCATCCATCCTCACGATTTACAGCCTCGTCTTTGCCTCCTGTGAAGCACATGCTCCGTCTGTGGAGAAAGGGACAGATGTTTGTTCAAGAGGCCGTGTCCGTCTCTGATACACCCTCTCCATCCGCCCACCACCACTCCATACCTTCGACTGCATCGAAGACCCCTACGACAGCGCTAGAGTTGTCGGTGGACCAAAGGCTCCCGCACACGAGAAGGAGAAGGCCACATGCCACGACAATGGCAACGACCAGGAGGAGCTTGATGCCAATGGGGCAATGGGTCTCGTGCCCAGTCTTCCTCTCGTCGTCTTCTTTGCCGTATGGCGCATCTGCCTGATCCTGGGAAAATGAACCCAGGGCGTCGTATGGTGGGGGAGGGGAGGCATAAGGGCCAGGAGGCTCACGTGCAACATGGATAACGTCGCGGGTTCGTCGTTGTCGGGGACGACCAGCGGCTGGTGAGGCCTGGTGACGTGTATGGATATTCTGGGCCATGATGAAGAGAGCGCCGAGGAAAGGTGTAGAGAGGCAATGTAGAGAGGGAATGTAGAGAGGTACTCTGCTCGTCGTGGCTGAATAGGCGTACAAGTATGGCAACACTGCGTCTCGCCTTGCTCTAGGTAGACAATCGGCCGTCGTCTTTTCACTCATCTTCCCGCTTGTCGCCATGGTGTTTGCGGCCAGATTGGTCATGTGACTCCATCCAACTCTGGCGTGACGTGAATCACATGATGTTTGTGACCACGCTGACCGCCACACTGCTAACAACTCCTGGTAGAAGCGAGCAAGCAAACACATGTGTGAAATCCCGCCTGCGCAAACCAATCCCTGGCAAGCCCTGGCAAGCCTTTGCCATCGCTGCGGCAAACACATCAAGACCATGCGCTCCACCGCAGCGTTCACCGGACGGCGCTGCTGGCATTCGTACTGTGGGTCCTCTCTTTAACGACAGCCCTGGCACTATCAGTTCGGCTTTTTAACCAGAGTGCAGCCATCACAGTACGCCATGGAGGCAGTGAAGCAGAGCGTCACCAGCGCGGTCAACTGCTTCCAGCAGGCTCCTCTAACATGCATCGCTCTCACAGTCGCCGTCCTCATCAGCCTCAAAGTCGTCTTCTGGCCATGGCTCATCGCAACAAAGAACTTTTGGAAACAGCACACGACCAACTTGGTCTTTTGGCGGGGTTTTGCTGGAACCTGTATCGCCCTCGCCCTCTGCCTGCTGTTCGTTGTCACGGCCGTGTGTGCGGCATTCCAGTCCCGTTGGCTCGATGACCTGGTCAGTCTGGAGTCTTATCGTCACCTCTGATGGCTCTACATGGCTAACGCGCCATAGTTGATTGCGAGATTCCATCTCGCACTATACCCACCCGTTCCGACAATTCCGCCCGTCCACTGCCCGGATGCACGCTCAGCAGATTGCCACGTGCCACGTTTTTACAGTGACACCGAACTCGGCCTGGTCAGCGCCTTTATGTACATCGCGGTCCAGTTGGAATGGATGCGCCGCGCAAAGATCCCAGGGCGCCAGATGATTGCCACCTGGGCCGAAACCGAGCGGGTCAAAACGCTGCAAACGCAGAAACTTCACCAGCAGGCACAGCGGCTGTATGCCGATTACGAAAGCGACGTCACTATGGCAATGCATCGTGCCCTCCAACTGTTCGCCGAACAATCATGGAGCCGCAATCTGCCGGCTGGCCATGTACAGCGTGAGCTTGGATATGCGCCGTTGAATGGATCGACCATCATGTGCAGCCTTTTCACCGCCCTCGTATCGTCCGGCTCCGCATACCTCGAAGAGCTAGCAGGACTGGGTCTCAATACCTCCTTCGCTACGCTGTACAACGCAACGGGCCAAACGGCATCCATGGCGACTCTTCAATGGGACAAGACAGCCGCCAGCGCAGGGAGTTGCTGGGGCAAGCTACACTTGCGCTGCAATATCACCGACACATTGACTGGCGCGCAGCACTGGGTCAGGGACTCGTTCTTCTTGTTGCAAAACGCCAAAAAGACTACCAGCGAGCTTGCCATTCGTGGCTTCAATCGTTACTTTGACGACGAAGCCAGCATGCTCGACTTCCTCGGGACCCAGCAACAGGTGCTGTGCGCCGCTGCCGACGCCGAAGCCCGCAAGCAGCGCGACGGCGAGCATTACGTAGCGAGCACATCGTGGCTGTCTGGTCATGGAGACGCGCCGTTGGCCGGATTCCGAGATGCAGACGGGGTGTGGTACGCCGGAAACTTGATCAGGAGGCCAGCCTACCTAAGCCCGGGCAAGGTTGATCCAGGTTTTATAGTGGTGACAGAAAATGGAAAGTATCCGTTCAAGTACAAAACAGGGCTCTGAGCAGACATGGAACAGCATGCCACATTCCACGCGAGGCGGATCGTTGGAGCTATTTCGTAGGCCAAAATCATGACTGGCGCTGTCCTCGTGTGGGTCAAGGCAAAGTGTAGTCAAGTGGATGGATTGATTTGAAATTGTAGTTATAACTATACACGTTGAGTGGAGTTGGTAGAATATATACAATAGACTATTTCTAGACATGACTTTGTTCGAGATCAAGTGTTGTGTCGAGCTACGCGGAGAAACGGACGCGCAAACACCTGCTATGGTGTACTTGGAGCTCGCACGGCGATTATGGCATGCCATTCTTTTTATTGTTTGACGACTTCGCGGAGAAAGCGTACGAGCTAGTACGGGACGGAGCTGGAGTCGAAGCTTTCAACGACGCCCTTGGCGAAGCCCCCGTTGAAGCCTCATCGGGTGAGGGCGTCGTGGCCAGAGACCTAGACGGCGTCTTTGACGTCGAGCCACGACGAGCTGGGCTTCCCAAGTCCGACGGCGCTGCAGTCTTGCTTCGCAGATCTTTCTCTCTCTTCATCCTTTGCAACCGGTCGCTGGTTTGCGTCTTATCTGCACCATCCTTTGCGGATCGACTCCTCCCGTGTTGCATTGTTGCGTCTGCCCATGTCTTCAGCCACGTGCCGGTGTCGGCGCAGTGCTCGCCCTCGGCCCAAAGATGGCCGAGCACCATGACCAAGGGCTTGCCAAATTCAGCACCCGAAGTGAAACTCAGCTCGAGGATTTTGCACAACGAGCATTCGTTCATCTGGAGCTTTGCCGTGTCTCCAGTCGCAAGAGCCGAGAAGGCTTTCCTCATGTAATGGAGACTGTCTACAATAGCTCGACTCTCACTCTGCTGCGCTGAGGGTGCCGTTGGCGGAGGAACATTCTCTTGTCCCGCAAGGTCGACAAAGGTTATTCTTCCCTTGCTCATTTCATCCTTCACAAAGTCAAACTGGAAGAGGGCATGGCTGCGAGACGACGTAGCGTTTGCGGCGGTGCCATCTGTGTGGCGTTGATGCTTGATACGATCCAGTAGCTTAGCAATGTCAAGATGCGGGTTAGACATGACATACGGCTCAAGAACGGCGTCGTTCTTCTTGTACTTAAAAACATTCTTCCCGCCTGAGGACAAGAGGCCTAGGCGTCGATTATCGCGATTCTGCTTTTGGTCACGTAACGCATGTTTACTAGAGCCCGCCTCGTACGCAAGGTCGTACATAGTATCAGACAGCACCTCGACGCATACGGCGTGAATCGTGAATCCTTTGCTCTTGAGGTATTCCAAATGACTTATGCAATGTTGTATCAGCCCGCGCTCCTTTCTGCCAAGTAATGTCGTACTCTTTCCTGACCCAGACTCGCCAAACGCAAACAACATAAAGTGCTGCCCATCCATCTCGTGAGGCAAAAAGGTGCTAACCTCGACACCGATCCTCTGATTCCCATCCAAAGGGCCAAAAACACGATCTAGCTTCAGGGCTTCTTTGAGCTGTGGGCCTTCGACAGTGGTCGTGGTCCAGCTAAAGTCCTTGTCGCCAAGCGACGGGCGAATCCGAGCCCAGACCTGTAGATTCAAGCCGAACATGCGGTCCATATCACGTAGACTCACTTCATTTCTGTAAGAGCGCGTCAGTCTCCGGGAATCAGACAAAGAATGGAAACATTGTGCACCTCAACTTTACTATCAAACACCTGTAGATTTCCACTTGACCGTCTAGTTCTTCCGTGGTGGATTTGTGATCTTGTTGACTTTTGAGATACTTGGCAGATTCTTCATGACGCTCTTCCGTCATAGTCTTCAAGTCCGCCTCCGCCTGACGCAATTTGCTCTTCGTCTCGTCGAGCTCTCGCCGCTGAGTATTCGAAGCCTCCTCATCGCTGGCGAGCTGCTCCCTGATATGGTTGGCCACAGCCTGGGCAATGCCGTCTTTGGCGCCTTGAAGCAGCGCAATCGCTTGGGAAGTGGGTAGCATGTCCTGGGGTGGCATTGTGTCGCACGTCGGATGAAGAGACTCGAAGTGCCAGACTGAGCAGATGTGACCTTGGGTTGTTTGCTGAATCGACCGTTGCACAGTCACACAACACGTGACTAGTGGACGTCAAAATGTGCCTCCAATCGCTTCCACGACGGATGGACAGTCTGATCAACTTGGGTCTTTCAGCGCCCGCCATCGCCATTTGTACCATGGCCGATGACCCGCGCGATGGGGGCAATATAGAAGTGGCGCTGACCGACATACTCAATGCCATTGCGCGTGAAATGAAGGACAAATCCGTGGCTGTAACGCACGCAGAATCAGCCTCTCCACCATCATCAGCCAGCTCTGACCGCTCAGGCACAGCGAACATGGACGTGGCGCGTTCACGAGTCGAAGCAACACCAGAACACCCGGCAATCGACGTGTCTGGCTACCATGGGCATGTCCATGTTGCTTTCGCAAACACGGCAAACACCAAAATGTACCCCACAAGCCTGACATTCGAAAACGACAAACTCGTCTGCACCAACGCCCAGAGTCTTGCCGACGATGGCAACGACGGACAACGCGCAGAGCTGGGCAACATGGACTTTGACATCCATTTCATGGACGTGATCTACCTGCAACGTGTGCACCAGCTCGCGTCTGTGTTTTCAGACAAGAGCAAATACGCCAACAAAAGGTGTTGCTGTCTCCATTTGCTGCCTGGCTCTGATGCAGCGGCCCAAGTCCAGGCCGACTGCGTATTTGTTGCCCATTCATCCAAGGAGGGCGATGCCGAGTGTTGGCGGGTGCTGAATAAATGGTGGGCTATTGGGATAGTAGAAGCAGAAGCAGCGGAGGCAGGAGAGGTAGCAGAGGTAGTAGAAGCAACAGAAGCAGTAGAAGCAGGAGAGGCAGGAGAAGCAGCAGAAACAAGAGAAGCAGCAGAAACAAGAGAAGCAGCAGAAACAAGAGAAGCAGCAGAAACAAGAGAAGCAGCAGAAACAAGAGAAGCAGCAGAAACAGCAGAAGCACACGTTTTGAGATAGCCAACTCTGGACCTAGGATTCGACTTTGCTCATTTCGCACCCAATGCTGGTCTGAGTAACGATATATATTGGAGTCCACCACCTATAGCCAACAACACCCATTATGTCCACGGAACCAAATATTCTATCCATTCCTACACCTCAATCCCGTCTCATCCCCCTCCTCCTCTTCTCCTCCACCTCGTCAGCCCCCTCCAACCCAGCATCTCCCGCCTTCCTCTTCCGCCCATTCTGCTCTCCAGCCCCTCCCCGCACAACGGACTCAGACTGCACTCTCTCCTCCGTGAAGAGCTCCAACACATACAGACACAGCAGGGCAAGTACAATAGTAACCGACGCACAGAGTTTGCGGCACCACGACGACGCTCGAGGGGTGTTGCAGCGCACAGGGGTGGTGGTGGTAGTGGTGGTCGTGGTCGTCGTGGTCGTCATGGTCGTAGGGAGCCGCAGAGAATCTGTGACTTTTTTCGAGATGTCGTGGTGCAGTTTTGTGTTTTGGCGGTGGATCCATCCAGAGGGGATTTGATCTTGTTCTGTTCGTGGATGGTGATAAGCATGGGCAGCTTCTTCTCGTTCTTTTTGTTCGCCTTCTCCTCCTTCTTCATCCTCTTCTCCTCTTTTTTCGACAGTAGGCGGTGCTGCTACATCAGGCATTGCAGTAGACCTATCAAGAGTAGCACCAGGGGTGCCAGCATCCAAGGTATCCGTGGTGGTGTCGTACCATGGAAGGCGGTAGACAGGAGCGTGGATAGTAGGGTCTGGCTCAGCTTCAGTGTTGTGTGGCAACTCGCTCTCCCAATCCCGTGTTTGCCCTTGTTCGTAGTCCAACAGCATAGCTTGGTAGGATGAGGCGGGCCAAATGATGGGCAATGTCATGTCAGGGTTTGGAAAGGGCGGTGAAGACAGTAGGTTGGCGATGGCGGCTTCATTTTCCACTTGCCATTCCTCGTGTGGATCGACGGCGGGATCATGCAGCATCATAAGTCTTTTGGGGTGACTGGTATCTGGGCGTCTGACCGCCATGTCCATGATCAAGGTCAGGTACAAAGAAGGGCTGGTTAGTTCTAGAGCAGAGAAGTTGCATCTTATAGCCAGGATGACTTGTGCAAGTCGGAATTGGCAGCTCAAAGTCAACGTGGGATAATTACCCATGGCTAGGTTATTGGGTTGGTCTGGGAGTGGGTCCTGTTCCATTGTGCAACTACAAACGCGCGTGAACACGACATGACGGGAGTCTCGGAAGGCTTCAGGGAGCAAGTAATGTTATTTCAGCCAAGTTATTCCAGATCATAATTCCAGGCCATGATTTCAGGTCATGATTTCAGATCATGATTTCAGGTCAAGATTTCAGGTCATTGTTTCAGTCAGGTTCGTTCAGGTCATTACTTTAAATTATCATTCAGGTCATCATTCAAAGATCATTTCAGATGATCATTGAGCCTCCAAGCCACTCAAGCCATGTCTAATATTGGAAAGACAGCCACTCTATTCTTCATCTTCATCTGACGCAGCTACCAACGATACGCCTTGTTCCTGTACACGTGCCCTCTTCCCCTGAACATGGTCATGCTCATCACTACAGCCCTTGCGCTTCTTGACGCCAATATCACTCTCAATGCCGAGACACGGTCGCTTTGGACTGGATTTGCAACCTGGTACTGCGCTTTTTGTTTGCGGTTCGAGGAGCTCATATCCAGGACGTGGGCGGTGGATCGGTCTTGTCGATTGACATGATCATGATGCGCTGTGGCACCGCAAAACAGCCTGGCTGCGCATTGCTGGCTTTTGCGCAAGGAATTGATAGCGTCGTTTGTCTGCTGCGGCCGTGTGTTGGTTTTCATAGCGGAGGAGTAGGGCCAGGGAAGATGACGGGGTTGGGATTTGATTGCGCATTTTGCGCATGTTGCCGACAGTCTTGAAGACGAAGGCGTTGGGCGAAGAGCGACGATGGGACAAGAAATCAAGATGGTGCGGTGCTAGTGGGAATGCGTAACTATAATGAGATTCTCAGGTGCTTAAATATCTAGGTACAAGGAGACAAGAAAAGAATCATCTCAAGACATGCCATCTTGACGAATCATGTAATCTTGTGGAAAGCCAACTTCACATCATCACCTCGCAGTTCTACTCTACCCATTCTGGGCAAACGTACAGCGGCACGTCTAAGACGCATGCTCATGCTCGTCTCCCGCTCTCGCTGTAGATGTCGGTTGCATCATTGGTCTACAGGTCGGCTAGGCCCAATCTCTGCCTGGCCACCTCGGCTCTCAGCAGGTGCGCCTGGCGGAGGAGACGGTCATTGTTGGACGACGCCTCAGCGGGCTCGACAAGAGACAGTGCGCGGGCGTTGGCTGGACGGCCCACTTGAAGGCCTGGCGTCTCTCGATTCGTCCTGTCCGCACGCTGCAGCTCGGCAATTTGTTGTTCCTTTTCGGTAATGGTGCGTACCGCTGCTCGCCAGAGGCGGACAAGGGCATTTCGGTCGCTGACACCAACTCTGGCGCTGCTTTGAAGTTCGATGATTGTGTGTTTGGCGGCTGCGACTTCGGCTAGCAGGGCGGCGATTTCCGAGCTGTGTCTTCTGCGTTGGTCGGCTGCACTGGCATTGTGGTACTGCTTGGTCAGTCGGACGACGGCTTCGGTGCGGGGGTCCTGCGCATGGCCCTGGTCGCGAGTTGAAGGCTGGGCTTGGGGCGATAGAGAAGCGTCACGCTGCAGGCTTGGGATGCGGCGGCTGCTTGTGTTGCTGAGGGTGTCGCTGGCGTGGACCGACGGCTGACGCTGCATCATGGGGGTATGTGGCCTGGATTGATGGCTGGCTGCTGTGAAGGCTTTATTGAGTTGTCTGAACCCCTCGGCCATGTCTTTTCGCAAGTCGTCCAAGGCCAAAGCCGAGGCCTTTTGCAGACTGTCAATGGTCTCTGTGTGCTTGGTAGAGACGGCGCCTAGCTGCTTTGTGGCCTGCTCGAGGGTGTTGCGCGTCACGACGGATTCGTTCATGAGGCTGTGATGGCGGGTGGCCGAGGCCGAGTCTGCAGCGTGCAGGTGGAATGTCATGTGCTTGATGGAGGCATCTGTTGCCGCGGCCTGCTGGTCCATGTGTGTTTCGAGGTGGTGTTTCAGGCCGGCCAGCTCGCGGCGGGTGCTCGTAGCCGTCTTGTCGCCGGCAGCGAGAGCGACATGCTGCGTCAAGATGCGCACGCCGCCCATGGCCTCGCGCAGCTGCTCATCGTGGGCTTGTGTGATGCGCGTGACGAGGTCTTGCAGGGTGGGCGCGTCGAGACGAGCATGGTTGGGAGGAGGAGGGGGAGGAGGTGGCGGTGGAGGAGGAGATGGTGGAGGTGCACGTGAAGGCGCAAGAGGTGCAGGAGAAGGCGGCGGTGGGAAGGGCCGAGGGCGGGACGGGCCGAGCCATCCCGCTGCCCAGCCACGCTTACGGCACTGCGCTGTGGCGGTGGGCGTGGCTGGTTGGGGGTCTACTGGACGCTGGACAGGCCTGCTGGGAGGCTGAGCGTGACTGCTGGGAGGCTGAACGTGGCTGCCGGTACTGGGGCGCAGCACGTGACTACCTGTAGGCAGGACAGGACTGCTGGGAGGCTGGACGGGACTAAGGGCACTGGGACGCAGCACGTGACTACCGGTGCTGGGAGGCAGATGTGCGGGAACAGGCTGGGCTGGACTGTGGCTGGGGCTGGGGCTAGGGCTGTGGCGCGGCGAGCGCTGGGCGCGTTCATAGTCGTCCAGGTCGCGGTGCAGGGCGGCGTGCTCGCGGCGGCCAAAGGTGCGGCGGTGGGCGAGGCACCAGCGGACATACGAGGCAGGACACTCGGCCAGCGTCTTGCCAGCGTGAGCACCGCGGCGAAACGTATACGCACCCGCAGCGCGTGGGCGTGGTGGCTGCAGCGGGCGGGACGAGGGCGGCGGGCTGGACGAGGGCGGCGAGGGCAGGCGGGCAGGGCTGGCAGTGCGAGCGGCGGCCATGGCGGGGTGTGTGATTATGTCAGCACCGCCGCACCAGTTGCCCAGCTGCTGACGGCGCCTGCTGTCGTCTTTATCCTCGCCTGCCTCGCCCGCCTCGCCCTTGCCCTCTCCCTCCTGCGCGCCTTCCCTTTCCACCACCGCGCCTTCCTGTCGCCACCCGAAACCCACTGACTGCGGCTCGAGACGGTCTGTGCCAGCCAGCGCCCCGGCCATGATCTGATTCATTTGTTCATCAATTCATTGATTCATTTGGCTCACCATGCACTCACTGCAATTTCCTCGTCACTCGCGTTTGCTTCTGCGGCCGTTTGCTGTACGCCATGCTTCGCAGTCCAGCATCCCGCCTGGCTGAGACGACGGCGATCCAGGGCGCCGACACTTCGACTGCCTCTGGCTTGTGCCGTCTTCAGTTGTACCGTCTTTACTCCACTATCGTTGGCTGTACTGTCTTCACTCACTGTCTTCAGTTGACTGTCTACTCCCACCATCTAGAGCCCAACTGTCTACAGTTTTGCTACTACGCCCCTACTCCTCACCCTCCCGCCCCTCCTCTCCATCACCGCCATGGCCACCCCCAATGTCGCCCTCGCTCTCAGTCTCGTCCACGACACCTCCCCCCCTCGTAAGCGTCGTCGCGCTGCCTCTCGCGACTCCAGCATGACTGGCAGCACCATCGCTGGCTGCTATGGCTTCATGCCTGTCCATGACGACGCCTGGGACACGGCATGGTGGCATGCGCCGCCAACCCCACTGCTGGCCTCCACCCCCTCTCAGCTGCCTCTCAACGCCATGTATGCTGAGCTGCTTGAGCACATTGGCAACAATGCCTCTGCATTTTCCCCGCCACCGCCCTGTACGCCTCCCACCCCATCCGAGTCCAGCACCGAAGCACTCGTCGCCAGCGTTGTCGCTGAGTGGCTTCAGAGTCACGAGCCCGCTTCGCCCCTCCTCCAGGACCTCTTCCGCAGCAAGGGCTACCAGCTCGTACCCATTGCTAGCCCACAGAAATCCCCGCGCCAGAGACCCCCCCCGCGACGCACCAAGCCCAATTCCATGGCGGCATGGTGGGCGCGCTTCCAACGCATCACTGCCTCGGATGTGACACTCACGCCCTGCCAGCTGGCCCTCGTGTCGTCGCCCGAGGACATACTCGCTGGGTTCGACAGCCTCCCCATGCCCGCGGCGCACACCTCAGACCTGGCCTCCCGCCCCGTCGACTCGGCCTTCTTCACAAACTCGATCCTCTTCACCATCTCGCTGTCGGCCTCGTCGTTCCGCATGTCCATCCTTAGCATCACGATGCGCCTCTTCTTCTTCGTCGCCTCGCAGCCCTCGTTCTGGGCCGCCCACGCCCAGGACGGCCTCGCCTCATTCCAGGCAAACTCGCGTCTAGAGCGCCTCAACGACGACTGGTACGCCCAGCTCTACCACGCCCTCGCCCGGCATCTCCCGGCAGCCATGACGGCCGACCTGTTCCGGGTCGAGCTCGACTCGTGGCGCAAGGCGGGCAGGAAGTACGCCTTTCTCGCTCACCACCTCGGCCTCGGCTCTCTCGTCCACCTGCGCGACTACATCTCCCACGCACAGCTGTGGGGCTGCACCATGGGCGGCGAACGGTCGTGCGACGCAAATGACGCCCTCGACTTCCTCCGCCACACGCTGGCTGTTGACCGACTGGCCGAGACGAGCGGCTCGGATGCCCTGATGCATGCGATGCTGTGGGCCTTGTTTGCCCGCTTTCCGGGCTTTGGCCAGAGGGCAGCCGTGAGACAGCCGTTTCCGGGCTTTGGCATGTTGGGCGAGGCAGCCGTTTCGCAGCCTGATACATGAACTGCCAACAAAGGCGATGCATTATACTGGAACAGTGCATCACACGACATTGTCAAAGGCGCTATTGTGAATGCACGCTTGGCAGCGTATTGGTTAGCTGTATAAAATACCATTCAGCCTCCAATTCCATAGGCATTATACCATCCACATCCTGTTCATCTGCGGGCATTTCAACTTGCCTGTTTCAAAATGGCGCGTACACATGATGCCTTAATCGCCGACACCTCGCTCTATCTCGCCCAAGCCCTGCTCGATAAGAATGACGAGCTGAGAGCGGAGCTAAGAGACGTATGCGTCCAGTATCGCGATGCAATGGAAGATTGTGCTGCCCAGATTGCCGCACTAACTGCAGAGTTGTTGCTTGCGCGGGAACAATTCGACGAGATGCAGCAGCTTGCAGAGGCCGTAGTGACTTCCCCACTATGGACCACAGGACTTGCCGGCCAGATGCAGGAGCATCCTCTTGTCGCCGGCGACACCCCGTCTTCGGGCGGCACAGAAGCGCAACGTGGGGATCTGACGGAATGCACTGACTCGGCGGTGGAATTGTGCCGTGAATTGGAGGCGTGTCTGCATCTTCTGAATGACGAGGCAGAGGAGGAAACTACCGTAGTTCAGTCGGGTCAACAATAGGTTGACACTATGCAGAAAGGGTTGCTAGTCAGAATAGCGTTAATCTAAAAATATCGTCTTTGTAACCTTCTTTCAGACAAAGCGGTGTTGATGAACCAATCTAACAAAGGCGTGGAAATCTCTCATAAACGCATCGTCGAGGATGGCGATTGATCCACCATATATGCTTCTCTTTTCTACCTCTACAGAACGTCCATCAAATCTTTGCTTCTCAAGCCTTTTCCAATGCCGATTTGCTTGGGGACCACGGCGCAGGGCCAACAATGCCGCGTGGGTGCAACCAGAGCCACGTTGAATGCAGGTCATCCCGCTGTGCTCAACCGCTGCAAACGCCACCACACCCAGTTGCGTGACTTTGTATCTAATAAACTGCTGCGTGTCCCATTGGACGCCAACCGAGATGATGGGTACCACGAGGACGACAGGACTGCTGTGAGAATTCACGACACGTTGGTCGAGACCAAGGGCGACCAAAGAGACCAGTACCAACCCGTGCATTCCTCTGTGGACCAAAGTAGCGACGATGAGGCAAACGATAATGAAGACGACGACGAGAATGACCCAAAGCAATGGAGAAATCGCCATATCATCAATGATAATTCTGTCGACGAGACCGGATCAGGACACCCTCGCCGCCGCTTTTGCTCAGCGCCTCCAGACCTACCGCCCAAGCGAGGCCGTGGTCGTCGAGACGCACCGCTTCCGCCTGCCCGTCAGCCCTAAGATTCCTAACCAACATTCACATCGGTGTGATGTCCTGCTTTGTGTTCTGATCGTCATGATACGCTTCAAGCGAGTGGAGGATTCAACCTTGAGCGAAAAGCAGGTTTTTTTGAACGGTATTATCACAGGTTCAAGTCATCATCATAAGAATGTTGGGTCTGTATTGTGAATAATGTACAAAAATGTTTAAACTCAGTCATGGATTCTCCCACGTATGACTGTGGCCCTTGCTTCCAATCGTGTACATGTGAAGAGAAGACGCTCCTGGTGACATGATCTGCTTACGCCTATCCAACACCTGTCCTTCCGTCAGTCACAACGTGGAGATTCGCCGTCAGACGCTCTTATGGCAACAATAATCCTGTCCAGATGGTCCCGCAGACCAAGCAGCAGATCAGCAAGGCTCTCATTCGGTGATGCTTGGATCTGGGCCTTGCTCATGTATGAATCAAGACTGGCTGATGCAGACGGCGATGCACTACTCGATATTGACGACAAGCAGGGCGTTGACCGCCACGAGTCAAACACCGACGACGGTGTACCAGACTCGCCGCCACCAAGCGCAAACTCGCGGCCTCGCAATGCCATGTTTGGTTCGTCATGGCGCGGCGCGGGACTAGCCCATCGATCTGGGAATACAGTGTCCATGCTGCGCAAGGCGAGCAGCGCATGAGCAGTGTAGTTGGTTATGTCGGCGTGCTGCGGCACAAACGCCCTCGTCTGATCATGGCCGTGGTAGTGGCTGGGCCCTGGTGCGTAAAAGGCCCGCGAATCTCGGCGAAGCTGGAGGAGCGCAGTGGCAGCGTTTACTTCTTCTTCCGACGGTACGGCGTCTTTATCAAAAGGCGATCGAAGAAGCGTTGGTGGCTGCGGCAGGACAGGCGATGATGGGAAAGCGAAACCGTGAGGTTGGAGCGCTGGCGTCGATTGATGAGCATCCACAATCGGGCTCAGAGGCGACATTGGGAATACATCGTCGTCTTCTTCGTACTGAAACCTTTGATTGAAGAAGGATGCTTCGAGAAATGGATCCTCCAAGTCGGTGCTTGCAACAATACTGTTGGTGTCAGAGTCGGCCAACGACGACGTTTGAGATGGCTCTCCAGTGTCCCACATTGCAGAGAAGGAGCGAGAATCTGGCAGAGGTGTCGTCGGTGGAAATGCCATTTCGATACCACGGCGGATGGTTATGGGCTGCGTGGGTGTCATGCAAACGGGAGCTTGACAAGAAGAAGGTGTACCAAGCCTGCCCATCGATCGAAAGCAGGTCTAAAGGCCGGGAACTTGCAGCTTTTCGCGTCTTCCGACATGGCAGCCTTCTTATATTCTCCTCAGTGCGCGCAAATGGCGGTGGCATGGGAGCGGTCAATGCTGGCGTCGTTTGTATCGCGTCTCTCAATTCGCAATCCACCTGCGCCATTGACACAGTTTGATAGTGCGCCAACAACGCCATACACGCCAAATGTGATACATGTCTCGGCTGGAAAAGGAGTAAAGTGACTGTGAAGTGCTAGTAGGCGAATGTGGGATATTGATTCATGGCTCCGCTCCTCTCCGACTGGCCTCCTGCTTCCGCTCGATTCCATGTGAATATCCGTCTCTTCCCCGACAGACAGCGCTGTATGCTGCATAGCAAACATTTTCTGCAGCGAGCATGCATGCTGCGTTTCCTTTGTCCCAAGTGAAGGCTGTGCGCAGCTTGGACCGTGAGGAGCAGACCAACGAAACTTTTCGCCTTACGGTGAGACTGTGCAGATGAACCGAGTTACTCGTTTTTAGCAGTAGTAGTACTTGTTGATTGTAGTAGTTGGTGTTGTCGCGTCTGCCTAAGATTGATGAGCTTTGATTCTACTCTTGGATCCCGCTCTGGCACGACCGACACGGGTTGGGAAATTGCGCCCCACTAAAAGTCCCCAACCCACATTGAACATTGGAGACGTGATATTGCCTCAACACTGGATCACCTCTCATGGAAATCTCAAAGGAAAACATTCCTAGCGACTAGTAGTGTGCCACATACCTAAATCTATGGCAGGATACCTATAGCTTTGTTGTAAGGTTCAGACTTTTGCGTGACACACTGTAATCCAAGGGAACTCAATGGGAAAATACATATTGCGAGATTGATGAGAGTGTGGCTACATCCTTGAATATCTAGAAACGCATAGTGCGCGATAGTCAAAAGTGACCATATACTTAAATCTATAGTCAGGTAGAGGTACATGTATTGTCCAAGACATTATTGAGACAGTAGAGTATTTGTTACAGAAACCCAGCTCCACGTCTCTGCTTCGTCTATGCTTACAACCCATATATTTCTCTGAATCTACTTACAAAATACTTTCCACCTATTATAAGTCTTATATCTACATCCAGCACACCATAATTCCGCCGTCGTGAGTGGCCTACGCGCATAAGTGATCCACATCAGCACTTTCCTTGCTGTCTCAGAATACCCGGGCATTTGGCTCTTAATTCTCTGCAAAGCTTTTTCGTATGAGTTGTCTAGAGCAGCGGAACCTTTTTAATGGGTTTCTAAGCTCGTCTTGACGGCTTTTGGCGTCATTTTGTTACCTAACCCACCCTGGGACATGCCCTCGGCAAATCTGTCGGACTTGTTTAGCACATATCGTGGCCACTAAAGATGGAACCTTTTTCAGTGCCATGAATCTTCCGCCTCAGTTTATTGACTTACCTAGTAGTGGTTGAGGACGGCTGTAGAAAGGACCATTATAAGAGTCTCTATACTATTATCAGCTCTCCCAAACGTCTAAGCTCGCGAAATAGCACTGTATACTGGTGGACTATTCTATTTTGCGCGTTCTAGCTAGAGAAACTAAGATAGTAATGGAGCTTTTCTATCAAGACATGCGATGTATCACTCAAGCCCTAGTCGGTGCTTTGTCGGGAAAGAGGCGCTCGACTAACGCCTACCTTCTCCGCAGCGCAGTTGTTACTATGGAGAATCTGGATCCTCGAACACGATCTGTTCATGCTGTGCTTCTATTTTACCAAAGGCCTTTTCTATAGTAATAGAGGAGTGCTCTCAGTCGCGAGAGAGTTGGCCGAATACCTATAGAAAGCCAGCTGGTCCGACGACTTAGTTTAGCTCATCCAACTCTTCCGGACGCTAAGACGCGGCATATAAATAGTAATCTACTAATGTTTTCAGCTGCGTTTAAATATATGAGTGATTAATCAGATATTCTTTTATAAATTTGAGAATCGTATTCGACACTTATATACAGGCAGTGCGACCTGTACTGTAATACTCTGGAGATGGGGTTGGAAAGAATTTTAGGTAGAGAGACTTAAATCTAAGTATACCAGCCTTGGGTGAGTATATTATATAGCACACGATTTCTACAATAATATTTGCTAGGCGCTTTGTCTATGACGAAACCTTCTGTCGTTAGCTTTTTCGCAGTAGAGCTTTAACTTTGGCTCCGGCGCATCAGCGCAACAAGAAGAACGCACAGTAACCGCGGAAACGGAAATTCCTATAACCACCAAACGATTGCCACCACCTACCAGGACTGTGGCCACGACGAACGCCTCTAGTAAACCCTCATTTGCGCCGACCAAACACCTGTGTAAAAACCTATAACCAACACCAGCCCATGGAGACTGCGGAGCACCGGCGGCAATACACCGCTATCTTCTTGGATGGTATTACAGAGAACATACTGTTACTTGTGGGAAGATCTAGATTACTTTGAGATAGTTGTGATAACGCGGAGGCTATGTGAGAACGTCTTATCCAACTCTACTAGGCACTCACCTATTACTCTATAGACAAGCTATTCAATTAGTCTTCTGGATCAATCCTATGAGACCTATATAGAAGTCTTAACCAAGCTTCTCAAACGCTCTACAGCTGGGGTAGGAAGCTGCAAGGCCTGTGATGGCGTTAGCGAAACGATGAGCAGCGCCACTAACGTCGCAATAATCTCGGTTATGGACTAATCCCCGAGATAATATACGGCTATAAAATGATAGTAGGAAGTATGGAGTTAATACTCATGCAGGAAGTAATAGTTTAAGTTCAGTTATGAATGGGTCCCGTTACACCATGTTTTACACGCCGCATATAACCTTTGCGGAGTACCCTTCAACAAGGCTCCACGCGCAACCGCGAGTAAAATACTTGAGCTCTCAGTGACGTATAAAATACTCCGACTGAACTTATGTACCTCGCTTACATCTAATCAGACCCATTCCCCTCTATACTACCCATTGCTTAATTATTCTCCCCTAACCTATCCACCTTCACGCTAGGCAGCCCTGTCGCTCTAATTGCGCATTATTTTTTCACTTCTCTATTTGGTCCATCCCATGGATCCCTCCAAACGGGCCGTTACTTAGGTCTCGGGCGCAAATGTTAAGCGAACTCGTGTATGCCCACGTTGTGCTCATCGAAAATGGTCAAAAGCTCTCTAGTGTCTTACGAACTAGACTGTGAAGGAGTCCTTTCGGGAGATTCGTCGCTCTCGAGATGCACTCTTGCTCTATCCCTGGTATGAATGCGGACGAATACCACTGAGGGTGTTTGGGAAGTACACTTACCTTAATAGCCATGGATTAAAGGGTGACGCAAAGATAGGCCTTATCATTAGAACCCTCGTGTGATAAAAACAGTACATGTCCCCCTTCTAGCGTTGGACAGGCCACCAACAGAATAATATTGATGGGTTTGCTTACTGTTTAAGCTTCAATAAATTAATCAAGTTAACGTTTAACTCACTATGCATACAGAGTACTCGGTGCAAATGCTGACAATGTCAAGCTCTGATCTTTATCACCCACTGTTAGGCTCGGAGTGATCTGCAAACCATGTGAACGGGAGTTCTCCCAATTACACACGAATTCCCGCTAAATTGTCTCTAGAGAAAATTTACATTTCCGTCAGTCAGATGGAAGTGACTGGTGGCCAGCAGACATTGATGAAATATAGATGCTGATCCAGTACACTAGGGAAGTGAGACTCATAAGGGCTTTCAAGGTCCGCTACTTCGTGCCACTCCAAAGCGCACTAGAATCAGAGCACAAGAGAACAGGAACATCTTACTAATACATCATCTCTGCTGTACGCAACAAGTTCCCTTATTAAGAGAAGGCAAGCATTCAACAAGCGATTGGGTCGTCTGAGGACTTGAGAGTATCCGATGCTAAAAGGATGCTGCTACATCAGTGAGTAGACGACACTTCTGACAGTACTAGGTATCACGTATCCCGGTCGTGGTGATACTGTGTTGCCGAGCAAATTTTTCATACAATCATTCTGCCAGGATATGCAGCTCAGACTACATTTCAAATCCACGTTCAGACGCAACACACACCAGCTCATCCACTTCAATAGTTAAGATACAGACTCAGCGCTCCGCATTTATTTAGTGCAGATCCTAACCACTTTGACATTGTGTTCACCGCCAATGCCACCGCCGCGAAAAAAGTAGTCATGGACGGATTCGCGGGTAGCGAAGAATTCGAATGCTACTATCGTTATCAGTGCCGCACTAGACTTGTGGGCATTTGCGAGTTTACTAGTCAGATATTTCGTCTCGCAACGAATACAGACGTTCCGGATGGCTGGAGAGAGGGAATGATGTGAGCAAACCAACACTGTTTGCATATACTGCTCAATAAAATACGGACGGCACGCGACTGAAATGATATGGTCTTATCAGGTGTGTACGTCACCGCATCACTCCAAAACGTGCACCCTCTTTGATATATTGGCCTAGGTAGGCACGAATCCCTTCGATGTTGTCACCACTTAGGTGCTATCATCATCCTGTAAGTATGCAAGATTTTGGCTCTCTAGGTCTTAGCGCCCTCATTCTCCACAGAGTTTACGTCTATATTTTCGATCATAAGAAATACTTTAGTGGCCAGCTGCCTTGATTATTATATATGTGGGCGAGTCCTAGGTAGTGCTAAAGGAAACAAGCGTCTATACACAGTAAGACGGGACTATAGCTATTATCAGCATCCTGGCATTAATTTACGCTATGCAAGTCTGCTATATACCCAAAGGCCGCTTATTAACCTTTGGTAATCCGGAGCTAAAGAGCGATATAGCACTAGATTTTGTGAAATTCGTTGACGAGCGACAGCATGTAGGTACCGTAGAACCTTGTTCAAATGGCCCCGAGCTAGGTAGGGGACGGCTCGATTCGAATGTGGAGTATGATAAGCGGACGAATAGTACCTATTGTAGCCCTAGTGGGCATAAAGCGGTAATCTCAAAAGGCTGTGAGTGCCAGCTGTCTTAAATACTAAGCCAATGATGGCCAAATATCTCCGCATTCCAAGGTCTAAAGTTATCTTATCACTGCTTTCCCCTGCCTAGTTCGCGGCCATTTGGGCAGATTTTCGGTAGGCAGCTAGTGTGATAGTTAGATGCTCGGGGAAATGGTATATATTTGCTTAGCTAGTCTTTATATTTCGGTTGAAATAGTTCTCCTTTAGCACTACTAATACTAGGCTTAAGGAGCACATTACTCAGGCTTTTCTTATAATACGGAATAAATGTTCATGATAGCTCGCCCGTCGGTATAGTTTAGGTCATGTTGGGCGCTTTGAGTACCATGGAGGATGTGGAGGTGCTCCTAAAATTATGGCAAAGAGTTTTGTGGAGCAGAACTCGAGCGGCAAGGCCTAAGTATATTGGACTGTATTATGCGCTCCAAACGGTAACGTGTGTATCTAGAACGCTGATAGCGTAGAGGCTGAATTGTGGGTCGACGTACCATAGTGAGGTACCATTCATCATCTTTAATCTTCTGATATCATATCTTTTTGTGCTTTCGCCTCTTGTTGTGCTCGGCGTGACCATGGACAGTGACGTTCACCGCCGCCCGAATACTCAGGTTCGCCGGCTGCAGCATTCCGACAACCATATCGTAGCTGAAATTAGGTCGTTGATGGAGTTGTAGAGTATCCCAAGCATGTGTTTGAGCATCCGCTCTTGCCCAGCAGAGTGTGTAGTGCAAATAGATCAAGGACATGATTCTCAACGCAATGTATATGTTGGAAGTAGACACCGACATTATGCTTGCCGTCTCCGTTTTTCGAGTGGCTCAATTTCCGCCACAGCAGATGGTAGCTTGCACACCAATCTAGTAATTATCCACTGCTCGGAACCCGGTTCTGAGATACATGAGGGAATGTTCGGTTACTCCGTTTCAAAGCTCCGTTTTGCCAAATCAAATCCACATTTCGAGATCAGAGCTCAGAGTGGAGGCGTGTTCGGTCAAACAGTGGTTTGGACAACAGTACGAAGTTGTGTATTACTAGCGTCCACGCTAGCATTTGAGCCCTGCTTAGTGCTTATCAACGCCACTTTTCTTCTTCTTTGAGCACAACGGAGCTCTGGTGCGGAAGAGGCTATCATTTTCTCCCGTTCCATTCCGCCTGATTCCATCAATTTTCCGTACCTTTCCAGGATCACATGGCCTTCCATAGGAGAAAAACTGGACATCTACCGAATACCCTTCCTTCCATTCTGCCTCGATTCTGGCAAGCATCTACGGGTAGCTGAAACGACCCGAGGTTTAGCGCTTTGACGTAAATAATACCAAACGGAGGTTCAAAACGGAGCAACCAAAAAGCCCTTATTCGTTGGGTAGATGAGATGGCAGCAACTTGGTGTGAATTGAGCGTGACGTGCTAATAAGCTGTTGTGGCCACGCAAAGAAGCAGCTCATAATAGTGTTGCTACTATTTTCCGCGCCATTTGCTGTCGTGGCCGGTCCTCCACATCATGAGCATCTGGAGGCGATGTAATTATTCTGTAAGTCGCAACCCTCAACGGCACCTCCTTGGGTGCATCCACTCACGCTTGCTTCCCACTACGCCAATACAAGCGCAAGTAGCCCGCAGCCAGCACTGTCTGCTGTCTCCTCTCCATCCTTGCATCGGCTCAGCCTCGGCGTACCTGAGTCGTCCGTCGCTAGTATCTCCAATGAACGCGTTAGCCACAAACTCTTCAGTCTCGCCTCTCCGATTGGCTGGTATGCACAAAGGTAACCATAGGCAGCACTGTGGATTTTACCACACGACATTAGCTCAACACGTGTTGTAGTTCTCAACCTTTGTCCTTTGGGCTAGTTGTCACAGGACTAAGCCACGTGACCAAACACCAATCGGCGTCTCGGCGTCCTTGTACGTCATCCACACCCAAGCCGCAGTAAATACACAAACACAACAATGGACTTTGGAATCACGCTTCCACCTTCAACACAGTCGCATCAACTCGTGGCTTGTCCCATGGACTCTTTCCTCTGACTCCGCCTGATGATGACTCCAAGTTACGCCAGGCTCCCGAAGATGCCCGCCATTAGCATGCACCGCAGCGAGAGCCCCACACAGTGAAGATTCGACGACGATATTGATGACGTTCAACCTGATCAGAACGTGTCGCAAATTGGAAGCGACGCTCCACTAGCTCTGAACCGAACGAATGCATTCAGCACTCCAGCGAGTCTGACACCGGTTACATGGAGGAGTGCGTGGCCGCCCGTATGGACGGAGAGCCTTGACCGCCCAAATGAAGCCATTTGAAAGTACCTTGGTTGGCTTGGGGATTGGCATAGTGAGGGCATTGATTGCGGTTTTGTTCCTCAGGGCTTGCAGGTGTGTAAATCTGACTAGATTCCCTCAGATTGAATTAATATGCCGCTAGCATGTCATAAAGAGCGACTTCGAGGTGGGCCGCCAGATAGTCAAACCAGGGAATTTCGACCGCAGTAACATGCGCTCTGTTACGGATATATCGGTCGTATGGGAGGAAGGCGAGAAGATGTTTCTCAATGTGTGCGATTGCAAACATGGTAGTCAGGAAAGCGTGGTGCGATGATATGGTGCGGCCTCTGGTTCTCTAAGCCATAGAGTTGTACGGCGATGACAGATGTTCCAGAGTGTTTACCTAGCCATAAGCTCTTGAAACATAGCTAATCCACCATCTATTCATTTAGTCAGTCGCAGCCATATCCTCTCCACCTGTCCGCCATCACACCCCCGCGTTGACCGATCCTCCCCGCCGCAAAGAGATCGACCGTAGAATCGATTACGTCTGCCAATACTCGCATCGCGACTCTACTATAACAGTCCTCTACAATACTCGACGCCGCAAGCAATTGAGAAACTGGACATACTTTGGATGCATTCACAAAGCGAGCGGCTATCTTTTCTGGCATTGAGGTCAAGTCTGCATCAGGGGGCCACACCGGAGCAGGGCTACACACAAGGGTAGCAATGGCCATCCTTGCGTAAGAGGTCGAGCTCGCACAATTGGCGCAAATTTCAATCAATCCAACGACGGTGGTAGAGCCTGCGCTTACTATTGTTGGACATGAACATGGGTGTATGACACGTATCCGCGCGAAAACTGGGTGTCTGGAAAAAGTAGTGCGCATGTTAGATAAATTTACGAGGCCAAGTACAGGCTCAAGGCGTGTGGTTTCGCTCACTCAGGTTGTATAGAGCGGAGGGCTATTAGGGAGGATTCTTCAGGCCCGTTCTGAATCAACTGGCTGGCGTTAGACAAACTAGTCAATGAATTGATACCAGTCGACTACATGTAACGTAAGTTGGCAATAATTGATGTGTGTCGATTGATATTTGCTTCCGTTCAAGGTACCTTTCATCATTTACTCCAACAAGAGGATGGCCATTATTCCCACTACATCAATTATGCTTGACTACAGATCCCTGCCAGCAGGGTATCCTTCCAATTATTCATCGGGGAGTGGCACAGCATGATGGTAAAATAATTTCCCAGTGCTCAGAATGCCTCCATCTCCACCGCACGGTACCCAAGTCAAACGAGCACTTGGTGCCATAGTGGATCACTAACCAAGTATGCAGCGAGGACCTTTAGAATGAATCGGTTTGTGGCCACACTCTATATCATCGTAGTTATGACCGACATTGAGTCTGAGGCCCGAATCTTCCTGGGTTCTGTTGACATCATTGTAGCTACAGTTGCAATAGCTGGTGACTGCTCAGAGAGGCTCTACAGTAGCGGACCGACTACTAGTCTCCTCAACAGCCCCTCGGGGCGCATCGTCCCAGTACTTGCACGTAAATGAGTCATGGAAGGACATTCTGTGCCTTAAAGGGCCGTCCCAATCGTCACATAGGCCTAGGAGCGAATCGAAGCCTTCTTCGGTAGCGCATAAATTGCTGGGTAATTGGTAACAAACATGTTGGGGCATTTCTTCCTCGCTCCACGGACAGCACTCTGTATGCAGTTCATATCCATTTCGCGATTCCCAACCCGGTGAATCACGTCCAAGCGAAAGTGTATCTTCCGCTCAACATGCCTTGAGGAACCACAAAGTTAAACGTTTCTGTCAACTTTAGTTCCATTTCCGAGTCGTTAGTTGCCAATTAAGCTATGTATTACTTTCCATTTACTAGAGTTGGTGGGCTGCAGATCCGTTCAGAGAGAACTAGCATGAAACTTCACTGCACTCCCGATGACGCTAGATCATTATTGGACACGTCTAGTGAAGAATTGTCTACCTAGGATAGAGAACCCAAAAGGCCTTTGGGATTTCAAGGATCATGTGCGCTATACCATCGGAGAGGTAGCTAGAGTAATCACTAGTATCCTTATGCATCGCCACAATGTACGTGTGTATTCAGAAAGGCATGTGAAGTCAGATTCCACATACTTATAGTGTGAACAGCTGCATGATGTCATCAATGGGGAACATACCCCAGGCTCTGCGAACATTGATAACGTCAGCATTCATCCAAGCAAAGCACTGTCCCTTACCATGCCTCCGAGGTTCTTGAGAGCAGTCGGTCTCGCTTGGGGCAAAGTCAATGTAGCTTTACCATTCAAGTTGAAGTAGTGTCTGGGCGAGCATGTTCAGAAGACCTAGTTCTGCCGCTCTGTAAGACTCAGTGAAGCGATAGTGCGTACTGCGCCCACTCTATAGCCTTGGAAGCCAAGCGAATTGGTCTCCCGTCCCCACAGTCGATTGTTGCCGAGTAACAGGGTTGCTATCGAGTTCATCATTCGTATGTTGCAGTAGATGCTCAAGAAGCCATGCGGGTAGAAGTTTTCGTTTGGATTGGTCAATTATGCGTAAAGCGTGGTGGAGCTACGTTGTAGAAGTTCGTTTTGGAGGCACAGCCCTAGATATCTCACTCGATGGCAGACACCAGAGTCGATCAGCCGGGTGAAGTCTCAGGGAGATAGGTGTCTTTCATATTCATTTTGTTGGTCTTTAGGGTTTGGGTGCAAGTTGTGTGGTAGGTTGTTGCGTTTTACCCAGAGACACGCATTCGCACCCATGTTCTTGCTACTGAAACAATGACTTCTGCCGATAAGGCATCGAAGTTGAATAGATTACAATGCGCATAAGTTACAGCATTCGAATATTGCCGCAATGGGACAGGGTTGATGATCGACTGTTTTCAGCTTACTTGAAGTGTGTTGCGTCAGCAAGCTTGAGCGAAATGCAGGGCGTTTGTTTCCCTAAATCTAGTGGCTGGGGTGCGTCCCTGAAGCGGTAGACTCATCCAAATCGATAAATAGCAGAGGCCACGGTTGATCTCCTGCTTCTGATTCGCCCCAGCCTTTCGCGGAGCTGTTCGATACGATCAAGATTTTACTATCTGCTCTTGTCTCTTTGCAGACTAAACACGCTACGACGCTTGCAGTAGGAATGGTAATATATCCACGTCAAGTGAGAGGTAGATCATCTATTCATCGCTGTGGCATGTCGCATTGGCAATATGGAATAGGTCTGGCCAGGTCAACGCATAATAGGCGAAATACTTCTCTTCTTGGCCCATGAAACAAAAGAGCTTCCATTGGGCCTCTTCATCAGATTTTGGACGGAGCGTGATTCCGATACGGCGCAAGTTCCGGCTGCACTGACAGAGCATAAACCTTCAAATGCTATATCAAAGTATCTAAACTAACGTGTGCATCTCAAAGTTCTCTCTGAACAGAAACATTGCCATGTAAGAGGGCACCTACCCAGAGCTAGTACCGCAGCTTTTTGTTCAATTCTGTAAAACAACTGACGCGCCGGTTTGCAATCAGAATTGTGAAGCATGATCGATTCTTCAGCTTGTAGAAAAGTGGTCTTCCCTACCAGACCATGGCGACTTTGTCGCAACAGAAGGATCCCGTCTAGCCAAAATGAATGCTAACTAGATACTCGTCGCCGCTGACTGATAAATACGGCCCCGCATCATCCCTCAATATTATGATATGCAATTACTTCGCGCAATTGTGCGAAATCTTCAGAAGCGTTCTGTCAGCCATACCGACGAGAATGTGCTCCTTAGAGGTGATGATAGAAGTGAAAATATGTACGCTAAAATCCTCTCTACACAACTCGCTATGTGTAGTCGCGTTGTACACGACAGATTTATTACATAAGTGCATAAGTGCATGCGAAGGTCTCCGGATGCTGAAAGATTTTGTTTCTAGTTTGGATGCAAACATGTTTAGTTTGGTAGATGCTACAGAACGTGACACGATAAATCATAATGCAGGTTAATAGAAGTACTTCTAACTATGTGCTCATGCAATTGTGATGCAAATGAAAAACCTTGTTCAGCTATCCATAACTATTTTGATAATACACCATCTTAACTGGATAATGTGTACGGGGCACCATGATGACGAAATATGCAAAACAAGTGAGTGTGATTCAGCTAACTATCTGTTCATTTCTGGCACGCTGGCTTGCTTGAATCATATCTGTGACGTAGCGTGGAGAAACCAACTAACCTGCGAATTAGTCCTCGGATACCTCCTAGAACTGACCTCCAGCTACTAACTCGAAGATCGCACATGTACCTGTGGATGGGAAATTTGGTGAGAAATATGGTAGATATTCCTTTAGCAAGTAATAATATATATGAACTTCTGTTCCTTTGTACATGGTTCATGAAGAGGGGCTGCGTAGCAGCAATGTGTCGCAAACCAAAGTTATTCACATTTCATTACTCTACTATGGATAAGGCGTAAAACGCTTTGTAAAGCGGGGCCCGATCATGTACTAATTATTGCATTGCACACGCTATTATCTCTCTTAATCGTAGTTGATCTGTCCATACTCTTCCATATGGTCTATTATCCTCGACATCATTTATGGCGTTGCCGCTGGTAAAGAGTCTACATGGGATGAGGGCGGAGCTTGCAGACTCAGATTGTAGTATCGGTATCTCTATTTGCCTACCACGACCAAGCCCACCCATATAAGTCGACGGTATAGTTGGTGAATCAGAGCTGAGGGCGCTATTAGTTGCCGTTGTATGTTATAGGCATCTTGAGCGGCTGTCGTCTGACATTGTCTGTGTTGCGCATAACAACAGCATCACTAGGCTCTGCTTTGAGGCGAGTGTATCGAATAATAACGTTCATAGGAGTGGCATACCCGAATAGCTGATCAAATAGCAAAGCTCGCAGGGATCGTACACGCGAGATAGCCACACATGTAAGACCTGTCGCGATATCTGTAGGTCCTGTCGTAATATCTCTATAGCTAAAGGAAGTAAAGATCCCATAGTCGAGAGATTCCTTGTGACTGATGGACTGTGACAGTACATGCCAGAGTAACGTGTGCAAACACAAGTGACTGTACCACGGACCCAATAGCAAGAAGAGAGGAAGACAGGGACCGATATATCCATAGTCGTAGGTTAATGAGTATTCAGCTCGATTGTAACCATCAAAGGTAATAAGGAGAGCATATGGGGCAACTTTGTAAGAATCCGCAACCGCCTCCCAAAATCTGTCTCGCAATGTTGCTACGACTCCATTGAATAACGCATGATCTGAGAATTGATTGACACATAGAGTTTATGCAGGTTACTGACGTCCTCATGGTGTTAATAGATATAAAGGCGTTGTTAAACGGCTCTATGGTTCCATGTAATGCACCTATAGTACTCGTGAGGAAAGTTATTTCGAGGTTTTTAAGAGTAGTTTGATTGATACGGAGGTTTGAGAGTGCAGTTCTAAATGCTGCTGATTGACAACATCAAGGCAATGGTGGACTCGAGCATCGATGTTACCACTGTCTATTAATAAAGTTACTGTTGTTGCTCGTACTCTTCTTGGTACTGTATAGAGGAGTAGCGATGAGAGTGTGGAACTGATTAAAAACCCCAATAAGCAAGATATTTAGCATCTAAACCTTCATCCATGGCCTTGATCTGCTAGAGGCGATTAACTAAGATAACTGGTTCAGACTGATCATGCTCTTCTCATCAATGAATGGACACTTACTATACCTGAAGTTGGCCTGTAAGGCTGTCAGTGCTGATAGAGGGCGATCTTTATATCCACTTAATAAACAGTTCGCTACAATGAGCGGAGAGTTGGCTCGCCAAAGGTATGAGCGCCTCCAATCGGGGCCACTCTACGTACAGGTGAGGATTAGCTATGTTTCGCTGTTTCCTGCTCTTAACCATGAAAAATAGTTCGGAAGACTATTGTTCTTCGAATCCCACCCTCGCCGTCCATTTCGATACGAAGGAGGTTAATTGCAAAGCCACCGCACCAGATCTAACAGTGTTTGACAAATATGTCGTAAGCTAGATACTCCTCTTCTTAAGGTTCTCATGCATTACACCATAGCGGTAAAACTACCCTAAAGCAGAGTGGATTTCCTTTAACTACCATCTATTGTTGAGATTAAGATAAATTCCTATGAGGGTGCCCTAGTCAATATTGTCCATAGCCCGAATCATGGGGCCATTGTACGGATCAACGTTTACCCCGTTATTCTAACAAGGTAGTCGTCAAACCAGTCCAACCTAATCAGCATTAATCTCTTGTATTGAGGCGTCTGGAGCTCCCTTAGAGATATCATCGTCTAGTATTTTGTCAAATCGAGATTAATGAGTTAGTCATCCTTCACACTCAATAAATGCTTTAATAAACGCGTCAAGTCATAGGAATAATTACGATACAGCAAGTCATTGGCCTGACGAAGTGGATGTGGTAGTATTAGCTTTGCGCGACGAAAGCCTCGGTATTCTCTGCAAACTATTGAAGGGAGATTGTGACCAGGCGCTCTCTAGCTTACGGCGTAATCGTATAGAGATCTTTATAATTATGACCCTTGATAAGGTTATAAAGGTAGCATCTTCATGAACTGCGACACGATCCTTACATTTCTCCAATATTAACAGCGCCGATGAGTGTTTTCGCCCTCTACATGGTAAACATGGGCATGCTAATCTTCATGTCGGAGAGTAACAATGATAAAGGCTGTTAGGAAGTGTTTGAACGGCAAACCAAGCACGTAGTGACGGACCTCATCGGCCGAATAGTTGCGGTTACCGATAAGCGTATCATAAACTTGATAAACAGTAATTGAATTGGGCAGTTCTTAGTGATGAAGGGGACTAGAGTACTGGCAAGACCACGGTATGAAGGCTACTTTTTCAGTTTTGGTCGTGACGACGCACCGAACAGCGCGAGAATCAGTACAAGAATGAATATTGGTATTGGCTTGCAAGGCCATAGTAGTGACTCGATTGTACTTATTGACCTTACTATCATTTCTTGGTGGGAAAAGTTAGATGCAATCTCGTCAAGGGGCTAGATGTTTCCAAAGTACTGCCCGGTCTTGGACCCTAGAAGCGACATTCGTCCTGGCCACTATGCTTGTTCACCTCCAGCAGTACTTGTGATCGTGGATCTGCGACTGACCCAAGTTCATAATAGATAATAACGTGAACGCTTTGTTTTGGGCGAGGAAGTGTGATCTGGAGGATAGATGGTTCGTTGTGAGGTCGAGGCCTAAAATTTCGTTCTAGATTGAAACTGGTCATGTAGATACCCCCAAAGCGAGCAAAGTGATCTTTCGACTCATCTAATATATTTGATGTCGCTATAGAGCACCTTCAAGTCAATATAGTCTATGACTATGCGTACTTCTGTATGTTAGATACCCGGATGCTAATGGTCCACAATATTAAACTTTGGCTTACGCACCTGACTCTGAAAGGCACGGAGACGTCTTATGAAGTTATGAGTTATAATAAGTGGGTTATCCAGTATAGCATCACGAGTACGGCGAGATCGAAAACCAGTATAATCAGCTAGATCAATCCATTGGTGATGCCTGGGGAGGATTTCATGAGAGAATCCCAATGATGGTAGCACTGCAAGTGACGAACAAGGATGAACACATGATCTGACGGACCATAGCCTCAACACACCTCATTTCCCAGCACCGTCGCGATGTTCTCACCTTATTCTTGTATGCGTGATTGAGTTGACAAGCTGTTCAGACGCCTCGCTCTGGTCCTGGAATGCCTGTCGCAGATCACCCAATGTCAAATCCTTGCCATAAGATGTATGTCATCGATAAAGAATCCAGTCTTCATACTAATACTTGTACGCATCATGGTATTGAAGACCACCTGTCGCCAGCGCGGAAGTTGGGCAAATCAGCCATTCTTGTACAGTAAATAATAACGAAAGTATTCAGAATAATCAATCACTCAAGTACCTGTGTCTGAAACTCAGCTTGACCTCGAGGGCATAGTCTCAGGACGCCCAGACTAACAGCGCATGGCTTTTCTTGAACTCTGAGATTGGCGTTGCGTTGCGCTTTGCATGCACATGCTTGGTGGCCTCCTGGATTACCCTCGTACAGTAAGGTCACCGGCTACTCGAGCCTGAAGCTCAACGAGTTCATCATTTTCAGGCGGAGATTAGGGACACGAACCCCTCAGGCAGACGGCAATGATTGTGCGCAACCAAAACATCCCAGGCAAGTCATCTTATGAGCCACTATCACCTCAGCATCTTTGCTAATATCATAGACAACAAGCTCATCGTCAACAAAAGCATCATCGCTATGCGTGTTGAGATTTTCGTCCAAAATACTGAGAACGTCAAGGTGGTACGCTGCAAGATTTGTCCGTAGATAGAAGCCATTTCTTGGCAGCCTCTTTACGCACACGAATAACCCTGAGGAACTGGTTCGGCATACGAGCGTCTTCGCGACTTTTTGGGCCATATGATCATGATAGCACGATCCAAGGTAATAATGATAAAGCATGGTAAACTTCAGCAGTGTTGCGCATGAATAACCCGACCGTCTGTTAACCTCGAATTTGACGACCCTCGACGATGTAATGCATTTAAGTAATTAATATATCCTTGCACTAACTGAGCTTAGGAAAGTTTTTCAATGCCGGTATTATTCTTGGATTCATAGGAGTACAATAATTGTATATGAAAGGCTTGTTAGGATCAAGGTCTTGATTAACCTTGATATAGGCTTCACAGACCATATCATCGTTAAAGGTCATCTCGAACCAAGGCCTATCGCAGCGGCTGCACGTTTTCAACTGTCCCTTGTCAAAGCGAATGTGCAATCGCTGTAGCAGTTGCCAATCACACCCCCAAGGGCAGTGTTGTTTTACCAGTTGTCAGCGTTCAAGTTGATGGCGAACTAGGAACATTCACGATTTGGATGTTCTCCTACCTATGACACTCAACGGCTGCAGCACGAGCTTGTTAACCAATCTGTTGTCGAGTTGTTGCTGGTAAAGCTTGAGTTGGACCGATATGAAGACTGGAACCCATTGGTGATGGCGATGTAACTTAACGGCGAGGATTGTTGGAGGCAATAACCTGCGATGGTAATCATAGCTACCTTCACGTCAAATCTACTCTTGGCATACACCCAACTCGTTAAGCCAATGTTTTTCGGATTACATCAGTAAAACCTCACTTGGCTCAACTTCGACTCAATTCTGCTCAGCCCGAATCAAGCTTGCTCGGGCGTGCTCTGACTCGCTCATGATTCAACTCATAGTGCCTCAAGCTTCTCATGCTCAACTTCTTTCTGTTCTTGTCCTGATTCCAGTCCTAATCATGGTCTCCCAGAACATAGCTATCCTAGGCTTTCCCCCCAGAGCTCTTCTCTCCCAGTAGCTCTCTTCTCCTAGGACCTTTTCACTCCTCGGCGATCTTCTCTTCTCGGAGACGCTCCTCGCGGAGTACATTTCAGCTTGGAGCAGCTCCTTGCAGAAGGAAAACACGTATGGCGATTGATATGATATTGTATCAACTCGACATGCGGGACGTGCCAGAGTTGTGCGTGAAATTTGTGTGAAGCTGGATTGTATGCATCTCAGCTACCTATCTGATCTATGGAGAGTACTTTGTGATTTGTTATATTAAGTTTTGATGTTTACGCTTTTAGGCTGTTCAGTCAGAGCGAGGCGTTACGAACCCGTTCCCATCTGCCTCTGGTCGACTCCCAAAAAATTTGATTTCCTCTTAACCCTGATAAGAGTACCAAGTCAGCTAGTCTTTTACATGTTCTTCGTAGTAGTAGTCTAACCAGTCGAATGCTCTCTCTATGCGTATGCGTACCAGTGCTAAAATCGGCGGTGCGCATCCTGTAGGCCGGCCTGCAGATACAGATTAAAAAATGTCAAGGGGCCGATTTAAAATATAACTCAAATTGAAGGAAAAGAAACGGTCGCGACGCAAGGTAAATGATGCGAAGCCTCTGTGAAAAACGAGAAAAACGCCAGTAAATGCTGCTTAGATAGTACACTTACGATACGGCATGGCTGAAAACACGAAGATTAGACTTCGTGACAGTCCTCGCTTCGTGACAGTCCTCGCTTCGTGACAGTCCTCGCTTCGTGACAGTCTTCGCGCTCGAAATCTTTCGAGCTTGTCTAATTTCAGAATGATACTCTAGTTTAGTTAAAGCGGTCTAAGTACCGTAGCTTAGCGGATAGCTTTTGGGAGCCTAGCTGTTTGTGAAGGACGAAGCCTTTGTAGAGTAGGTCAAGGATAGAGAATCTGAGTGTGAACCCGAGAATAGTAACCGGGATCTAATGCCTCGTTAGCTAGGAGGGAATCTTAATATTAGTGTGTGCTAGCTGTTCCCGAGATAGTAGGTGAAGAAGCTCTAGGGGTAGTTATTGTACTCATTAGAGAAGAGGACTCTTTCGTGTTCGTCGCCTCAGGGGCCTTTAACATTGTAGTGTCGCTAGATAATTCTGAAGGTAAATAGAGCCAGTAGATACTATAATAGTAATATATAGTATAGGCTTCTATAGTTATAGTTAGTTAGCAAATCGATAGCGTTTAGGAAGAGGCGATAGTAGAGAATAGAGCTAGTATACAATCTATTATATACTATTATATTATATTCTACTACTTTATATATATTAGAAATTAGAATCTTCCTTAATAATAGCTTATAAGAGTAGATCTCGCCTCTATAATCCTAACTTCTTTAATATAACTAGCGCGGATAGTCTCTAAGTCCTATCTACTACTAAAGAGCTATACTATTAGGAACTACGTTAAGGTACGCCCCCTTAGGCTAATCTAGGCTAGGGGGCGCTCCCTATAACTAGAGTAGCCGCCCCTCTAGGGGTAAGGCAGCGATTTATCTAACTCTTACTATAATATATCTATTCCTCCTAATAATAATTATATTATTCCTTATAAGTATACTAAGGTCCTAATATTTAAATTACTCCTTACTATAGTAATTATAATTAAGATAAGTACCTAATTAGGTTATTCTAGGCGTATACCTACTCTAGAAGCCTAGGACCTATAGGCCCCTATACTAATAGAGTATACTAGAACTACCTAGGCCCTAAATACCCTATTATAAGAAGCTAAAGGGCTAATAGAATTATTAACCTAAAAGAAGATAATAAGATTAAGTAGATACCTAATAGAGTACCTATACCCCCCTAAGAGGTAATAGCCTACCCTAGGCTAGATTAGCCTAGGGGGTCTAAAATAGATAAAGAGCTAGTAACTTTATATAAATAGCTTAGTAAAGCCTATAAGTAGTAAGAGCTAGAATACTTAAAGAGTATCTAGGCGTAATATAAGGTAGGTAATATAATAATAGTCTTAGCTATTAGAAGTACGCTAATAGTAGTAATAATACTACCTACTACCCTATTAGTAGGTCTACCTCGCCTAGAGCTCTATAGGTATATATAAAGAAGAACTATATAGAGTATAACTAATAGGAGTGTAACTATAAGTTATTCTTCCTAAAGTCTTTACTAAACTTTATCTAAGAATAGTAGAAGGTTAACTTTAGCTTAATATATATCTTAGAACTACTAAAATACTATAGAAAGTCTATTATATTATAGAAGATTAAACTTAGTAAACTAGGAGCCTATATAGCCTACTCTATTAATAGTAATACTTAATACCCTAGAGATACCCTTAGAGTAGAAGTAATAAGTATATAATATACTAAAATATATATATTAAACTAGGTTAGTCCTAATAGATTTATTAGATTATATAAGGCTATTCTAGAGAAGCTAGAAATAACGTAGTCTCTAGAGCTAATAGTATTAGAGTTTATTACTACCTTATAGGATAATATCTAAAAAGATCTCTTTCTCCTTCTAGTAGATTATTATAATATAGTACCTCTAGTAGAGGAATATATAAATATAATCTTCTAGTAGAAGACTTATACTAAGTAGGTAAAAGACTCTCTAGCTAGAAAGAACTTAAAATTACTTAAAAAGTAGGTAAATAAGTCTAGGAGGCTAGTAGACTCCTTAAAAGCTACTAAGAGGCCTAATATAGACTAGAATAGCGTATATTAGTATAAATAGGGTAGTACTAAGATTAGTAGGTATTCTATAGCCTACTTTAGGTATAGGAAGCTAGTTATATTAGGCTAAACTACCCTAATCCCCTAAAGGAAAAGCTAGGTACTTAAAATACTAAGAAGAGAAAAGAAAGGGTAGAAAAGTTAAAATCCTACTTACTACCTATATAAATCTCTCCTTAGAGAATAAGGACCTTAGTATACTTTAGAAGGCTATATACCTAAAGTAAGTACTCTTCTTACTATTAGAGTAATAGTATAATCCTCTAAGCCTATTAAGGCTATAATTAATAGGGGTTCCTAATTAAACCTATTATTAGTAGTACTAGTAAAGGAATAGAACCTCTATATTAATCCTCTCTAAAGCTATTAGTAGAAGGGTAGATAGGAGAAAACTAATAGTATATAGTACTACTATAGTAGATATAACTATTACTAATATACGTAGACGTATAGAAACCTAGAATATTCCCTTTATAGTAGTAGACCTTATATAGTACTAAATATACCTAGGGCTACTATAGATAGACTAATCTAACCTAAAAATAAACTACCTAATTTAGCGTATATTATTCTAAGAACTAAGGCCTATAGTATAGTAGGATTTAAGAAGATAGCTATAGAAAATATAGATTAGTTTAAGAAAAGTATATATAATCTAACTATAGACGTATATATATACCTTATTAACTTTATAGGCTATAGTAGGATAGAGGAACCTAAACTAGGCCCTCTACCCCTATAGTATACTAAGTTTATAGATATAGGCTTAGAAGAGAACTTAAAGACTCTTACTAAGTATAGCTAATATAATCTAACTATTACCTTAATACTAGAGGATATCCCCCCTTACTAGCTACTCTATAACCTCTTAAGTACTAAGTTAGAGATATTATAGAAGTACCTAGCTAAGTATATAGCTAGAGGGTAGATTAGGTATTTAAAGTCTTTAGCTAGGGCCCCTATCCTCTTCTTAAAGAAGAAGGATAGTAGCCTTAGGCTATATATAGATTATTAAGGCCTTAATAAGATAATAGTAAAGAACTAGTACCTTCTATCCTTAATTATAGAATCCTTAGAGTACCTTACCTAAGCTAAGTATTTTATAAAGCTTAATATAAGAGATATATACTATAAGATCTATATTATAGAAGGGGATAAGTAGAAGACTACTTTCTATATATAGTATAGCTATTTTAAGTATATAGTAATACTATTTAGCTTAATAAATATACTAGCTTAGTTTTAAGCCTATATTAACTAGATATTAATAGGACTTATAGATATATCCTATATTATCTACCTAGATAATATCCTAATCTTCTCTAATACTAAAGAGGAGTATAAAGTATATATAAAGGAGGTATTATAGAGGTTATATTAATCTAGGCTATATATTTACCTAGATAAGTATAAGTAGTATACCTAATATATAGAATACCTAGGATTAGGCTAGTCGATAGATATACCTAGGCTGGTTGGGTGGGTATACCCCCTAATCTTTCTTTTATTTATTCCTCTATCAATACTAGTCCAAATTAGGTAAATTTTAGTTTATTTTATAGCTATTAGCTAGATCTATAAATCTAGAATTTTAATTACGTAATATATCTTTTATTACGTCAGTTATTTCAATACCCATTTTTCGATACCCACTTGATTAGGCCACCAGTACCCACGCTTTAAAACCTTAATAACTTACGTAATTATTTTTTTAAAAAGAAATTTTATATATAAAAGTTATAGATATAGATTAGATCTATAAAATAAGCTAAAAGTTATTAAATTACGTTATAATTTAGGAAAGTTATAGCTAAAATAAGAGGTAACCCGCGGGGTAACCCAACCCCTACCCATCGGCCACCCTAGATATACCTATACCCTAGATATGTTAGGGTTAGGTTAGGGTTGTATAGACCCTAGGTATAGGTTTAGTTAGGGTAGTAGGAGCGTTAGGTTAGGGTTAGGTTAGGTTCGCATAGACTTAGGTATAAGTTTAGTTAGGGTAGTAGGAGCTTAGGTCTAGGTTAGGTATAGGTTAGGTTACTAGGTTATAATTAACTTATAAGGTAGCGTATATTTTATATATATAGCGTTAGGCTAGGTACTTACTTTTAGTAATATACTTATAAGAGTTAGTTATTATAGCTAGTTATAATAACTAATTATACTCTTATAGATTAGGTAATAGGAGCTTATATAAATATATTCTCACTATACTAAGGGATACTATAGGCTATTATTTTCTTAGTAGAGGTTATAACCCTTCTCTAATATTATTACTATCTTCTACTATATATAATTCTTCCCTATCTCTATCCTCTTAAACCTAATCTTCTTTAAAATCTACCTAAGTAGGTAGCTTAAATAGATTATTAACTTCCTTATATAGTATTTAATCCTCTTCTAAGCTAGTCCTAGCTATACTAGAAGTCTCCTCTTTATCTATATTCCTATACTTTACTATAAGAAGTTACTAGATTATTTAAGTAGATAGTCTATACCTCTAGTTACCTATAATATCCTTTATAACGTTAAAAACGCGTTTAATACTAACGCCTATAATAGGAATTACTAGAATATCCCTTACTACTATAGTAAGTTGGGATAAGTAGTCTAATTTTCTTTCTACTAGGAAAGGATATTAAAACCTTAGTACTCTATAATAATAGGAGTATTTAGGTAGTCCTCCCCTTCCTACCTTATTACTCCTATATACTACTTACTATCCTAGGATACTATATTATAACTAAGACTACAGTCTAATTATAATAGTAATTACGATCTACTTAGTTATAATAGTAGAGCTAGCTTTTAAAACTACTTAGTACCCTAGGATTATCTAGGGAGGAGACTATTAGTTAATAGGGTAATAGTAGTATACTCTCTATTATTATATCGTTTAAGGTATTAGAGGAATTATTCCGATAAGTAAACTTATTAGATAGGTCCTAGGTTTCGTCCTATAGATAGTAGTTAGTGTATAGCTATAATAATAGACTATAATTAATAGTACCTTATATATAGTAAGCTTCTATATAGGATCTAAAATTATGTATAGTTAAATAAGAAGCCCATTCTCTACTTATAACCCTATAATACTTACTTAGCTTTACCTTACCTTTTATAGCTATATTTTAAATAACTACTAGCTATATAGCTATCTTATCGTGCTTAATATCTTCCTCTAGGTCTTAAGTTATAGTATTAAGGAAGTTGAATAGGCGGTTATATATAAGCTAAATATACTAGATCTAGGGTTACTAGGACTAGCTAAGCTATATAGTAGCGTCCTTAAACTTCTAGAGTATATTTATAATTAGCTCTAGGTAGTACTATTTACTATAGCTTAGTTAAAGCGTTTAAGGTCGCGGAAATCTACCTTAGTAGTACTATTATCTATAGAGATACTACTTATATTTACTACTATCTTCTATACGATTTCTTAATTAAGCTACTAGTTAATATAGTCTTAAAGCTTTAGCGCGCGTTCGTATATATTAAAGGTTAAATTCTATCTAGTCTTTATATCTCGTATAATAGATAGGCGTTCCTTTACTAGTAAGTATTCTTATAGGGTAGCGAACTACTTATATTATTATAGTAATTAATTAATCGTAATATAGATTGCGCGAAGCTTTATTATAGTTAGTATATAATAAAAGCCTATAATAAAGCTAAGTATACCTTATAGAGTAAATTAGGGATAGATATTAATACCTGTATATTACTAATATAACGTTTCTATAGAGTTAATAAGCTATTATCCTTATTAGCTAGTATAAGCTTAAGGTGTCTAATTATCTCCTATATAATAAGGTTAATAACGTAGGCGAGGTATAGGATAGTATTTTTATTTACCTTCTAGGTTATATCTTTCTTACGTAGTACTCCTTTAACGTAAGTACGAAGTGTCCTATTATTTCTAGTATTATTAGCTATAATAGTAAGGAGACGGCCTTTAGTCTTTATAGTAGAGAGGATATAGAGTAACTCTAATACTATAGAAGTACTAGTATAGCTGCCGCGGATAGGGATAAAATTAAGTAGCTTCTCCCTATATTACTAACTATTATTAATATAGTACGCTTTAATTACTAGAAAGCTAAGATAGTTATTTACTAACTATCTATTAAGTATAATTAAAACCTTAGTCTTTTTACTAAGATCGCTAAGTAATAACTCTTATATATACTAAAACTAATCCTTAAATATCTATATAACTTTACTCTATTTTAGTATATAAATACCTTAACGTAGAAATTATATAAACTAATAAAAAGATACTTACTCTACTATATAGAAAGACTAGTTATTATCTACGATAACCTAAATAAGCTCTTCCTTAAATTATAATAGACTATATAGTAGTATAGTAGTTAACTAGGTTCTTAGCTAAAGTCATTATTATACCTATACTATTTATATAGGCGATTAAGCGTATGCGTAAAATTACGTCCTTTAATATTACGTAGACTTAAGGTAATTAATTATATATTTCGTACTAATTAAGCGAATTTATAGGTATTAGAGTATAAGACTATACTATAAGTAGAATATAAAGGGATATCTATTAGAAGATTATATAGCTTCCTAAATTATAGCTATACTACGCCTATATAACTTATTAAGTTCTACCGCGCTTATAGTTCCTAGGTATTAGTACCTATTTAGTCTTCTCCTACTAGTCTTACTACGCTAAAGGGGCTTCTTAGTTACTAAGGGGTTCCTCTAAGTTAATAGGTAGGTACTTAATAAGGTTAAGGATCCTCCTAGTCCCTCCTCTAATAATCTAAGGAGTACTAAAGTAGTAGGAGTAAAGTATAATTAGAAGACTTAGAAGCGGATTAATATTAGATATATTACTATACGCCTAATAAACTAGTATAATAAATAGCTATAATAAATAGGTTTAAAGATAATTCTGCGGAAAATTACTTATATACTATAAGAGTTTAATAATACCTATTATATTAAGCGTTCCCCCGTAATAATTAGCTATAATAATTACTTTTACTTAGGGGGCTACTAATTAGGAACCTATAAGCGAGTTAGGTAAGTTTAATCCTAAGTATAGACTAGTGCCTAGTCTATATCTATTATATCTACGTTATTATCTTTAGCCTTACCCTTATATTATTATCTAATTAGAGCTTATCTTTAGAATTACTCTTAATCTCCTTATCTCTAGAATCCTCACTCTTAGTCTCCTTATCTCTAGAAACCTTACTCTTAAGCTTACTATCTAACTCTATAGTTACTATATACTACTCCTAAGTCTTATACTTATTCTCTTACCTATTAAGCTATTCTTTAATATTAGAGTTATTATCTACCTCTTCCTTATACTTATTATTATTATCGCCTTTTATATATAGGCGATAGGCTTTAAGAATAATATTATCGCTATTATAGGTAAACTCTAGTAGAGGAGTTAGCTTACGTTCCCTATAGATATTAGTACTTAGCTATTATAAAGGACTATAATAATATACTACTACTCCTTATCTATAACTAGAGTAAGCTTATCTTAAGAGAGACTATTAATATAGGCCTACTATTTACCTATAATATATAAGTATAACGCTATAATAAACTTTAGTAATAACTTACGCTGCGTATCCTTATTCTAATTCTTATCTATCTTTAGTTCTAAGGCGCCCTCTTTATATACCTTATATATAAGTTTCTCTAGTATACTACCTAAGCTAAATAAACGTTAATTACCTCTATTAGAGTATATCTTACTACTCTTTTTTTCCTTCTCTTAAGGTAGCTTACTAAGGGCCTCTATATACTTCTTCTAGGTAATAGTCTTATAGATCTTGCTCTATTTTATATAGATGGATTATAGCTTAGTCTCTAGCTACTCTCCTATATCTCTATTAGTAAAAAGCTATAATAACTTACTATAATAACTTACGACTCTATTAATAATTAAACTAATCTTATATAATATCCTCTAGCTTCTTTTTAAGTGCTACTTCTTAATCTATAGTAGATAGCGCTTAATAATAAGTATCCTTTAAAAGTCGCTTAGTAAGTGCGTATTTAGTAGCTTAATCAGAGGCTCTAGTATTATCGAGAGCTACCTACTTATAAGAACGCTGCGCTGCCTTATACCACTAGTAAATTACTTAGGCGCTATTACTAAGCTCGCCCTTAAATATAGACTTAAAGTTTATTAGGCGGCCTTTATAAGATATAGCCTATCCACGTTAGGATATCTAGTATTCAGCCTCTTCCTACTTAGTTCCCTAGCCCTATATATATATTAGTATATACTATAATTATAGTATATAATAATTATACTAGTTAGCTTAGTCTACTTAGCCTACTTAAATCCTTCTAGGGTATTAAGTAAGATATTAGGAAAGAGAAGTTTATCTTCCTTAACCTCCTCTTACTTAATAGGTAGCGTGTTAGGATCTATTACTATAATACTATAATATATAGCCGTAATAATTAATAGTTATTAGAGTATTATATAAGAAGTATCGAAGTTTTAAGATTAAAAAATTATAGATTTAGCTTTACCTAACCCTTTACCTTTACCTTTACCTAGAGTCGCTATATAAACTAACTAGTAGGTAAGGTACTAACCCTAATAAAAAATTATAATAATTATTATAGTTATTAATTATAGTATATATAATTAGGAATAGCTACGCGCGATAATATAGGTGTAATAACGCTTTAGCTAGGCTCTAGAATTAATAAGGTAGAGGTAAAGGTAAGAGTACCTAAGTAAAAGACTTCCTACGCTATCTATAATAAACTTCTATTAACTAAAGCCTCTATCTTACTTATACCTATACTTACGTATATATTTATATATATAACTACCCTAATTTAATATTATAGTCTAATATAATAGCTTAATACTATAGCTCGCATAAGGCTAGTAGTAATAACTTCCTATAAAAGACCCGCTATAAAAGGTAGTAAGACTAGTAGTAAGACTCTTAGTAAAGCCCCTCGTAAGGCTCTAGTTAAAAAGCTAGGTAAGGCTAGTAAAGGTACTAGGAAGAAGAGGCCCTATTACTTTAAAGTAGGTAGTAAGTTATTATATCTACTTATTACAGTTCTATCCTAATAAGATATATAGCGGTTACGCTCTAAGAGATCTACTAATACTAGAAAAGTATAGATCTACTTCTACTTAAGCTCCCCTTTTCGCGTATAGTCTATAAGATTATAGCTAATATAACTAGTTATAGGGATATACGTATCTAACCTAGTACCCTAGAAGTACTTTAGGAGGTATATAAGGCTATACTTACTAGGTATATAGAGGGTATTTATTATAGTTCTTTATAATAGCTATATACTAATACTAATAGATTATAATATAAACGCTATCTATACTAAGAGGGTTATAATTTAGGTTAAGGATTCCTAGCTAGCTAAGCACTACTATAATAAATATTAGGTAATAGTACTAAATACCTACTTTTCTTATTATTAATACTATTAATTAGTACTATAACTAGTCTATAAGAGGAGGTAGGGTAGTATAGATTTATTTAACTTAAGATCTAAGTTAGTAGGTATTATACTACTTAGATATAATTAATTAAAAAGTTTAAGCACTATAATAATTTATCGTAATAAAATTCCCTAATTATATAATACTAAGTAGCCAGCTTATAGAAAATATAAAGAACTTACTTTCTAATACCTAAACTAAACCTAGCTATATACCTAACCCTAACCTAGACCTAACCTATAGTTAGTGTAACCTAACCTAAACCTAACCTAAGCTTAGACTATAAAATATAGGTAGGAGTATAGGTTAGGTCTAGGTATTATATAAGGTAACCTAACCCTAACCTAACCTATACCTATTAGCTACCCTACCTAGGATATATTATTATACCTAAAGGGGTTAGTATTAACCTAGAAAGGGTTACTATAATTTATAACTAGCTATAACTATATATAGTATATAATATTAGAGTATTTATAGGCTTTATAAATTACTACTACTACTTTATTACTAGGTTCTCTAAAATTACTCTACCTTTAACTAAACTAACCTAAAAGGGGCTAAAAGTAGCTAGAGGTAGCCTTATAATATAAAGGGAGGAGAGCTAGCGTCTAGATATAGGCTAGGAAGGTATAAGATTCTTCTAGGAACTAAAGGATATATTTCTAAAAGTTTTAATCCTTACCTATTTTAAAAGAGATAGGAAGATAAGAGTAGAGGTTAATACTTTAGGAGGCGTAATCTTAGGAATCTTAAGCTAATTAGTCCTAGAGAGGGCTAGAATACCTTAATAGAGACTAATTAACTTCTATTTATATAAGTTTATCTAAGTAGAGTATAACTATAATACTTATAACTAAGAACTACTTATAATAGTTAAGAGCTTAGGGTATTAGTACTATTACCTAGATAATATCCTATTTAAAATCCTAATAGACTACTAGAATCTTAAATAGTTTATAGAAACTAAGATTCTAAGCTATAGGTAAGTCTAGTTATACCTTACTCTTACTAAGTATAATTTTACTCTAAACTATTAGCCTAGGGCTAGTAACCTAGTAGATAGGCCCTTATAAAGGCCTAACTATATAGCTAAGGTATAGAAACCCTTATAGAAATATAATAAGGCTTTTATATAGCCTCTAAGGGACCTCCTAATAAAGGAGGGCTAGGATAAGTTCTTAGTATCTACTATCTTAACGTAGTTAACTAATAGGATAGAAGCCTAATACCTTATTATAAAGACGCTCTATAAGTTCTAATAGGCTAATAAGAAGTAAAATTAGAAACTATAGAATATAGAGGAGTAAGAGATTATAGAGAAAGACTTAGAGAGTTCCTTTAGTAAGTTAGAGCCTAAAAAGGCCTAGAAAGGCCTAGAAGGGCCTAATAAGATACCTAAGTACCTATAGGAACTTATAATAACTAAGTAAAAGGTAAATACCCTTAGGAAATACTATAATAACCCCCTTATAGGTTATTTTAGTATAAGAAGAATATTAGAGAAGCTCTAACGCTAATATATATAGAAGGGAATAAGAAAGGAGGTAATAGAGTACTATAAGGAATACCTACTATATAAGAAGGCTATACTAGTAAGGTACTACCTATATAGCCCTCTTAAGCCTCTTCCCCCTCTAATTTAGGTATAGTAGAAGGTAATAATAGACTTTATTATAGAACTTCTACTAAGCTACTATAGTAGCTAAGTCTATAATACTATACTTATAGTTATCTATAGACTAACTAAAATAGCCTACTATATCCTAGTAAGGGGTAATTAGGATAGTACTAACCTAGCTTAGGTATAGATACGCGAAATAATCTACCTATATAGAGTTCCTAAGAGGATTATCTTAGATTAGAAGCCTCTAATAAATATAAAGTACTAGAATACCTTCTAGTACTATCTAAACTTATAAAGAATTCTAATATCTATATACTATCTATAAATAGATAGGTAGATAGAGAGGTAGAACTAAACGCTAGAGTAGTACCTTTAGTACTATTATAGTTTAGAATAAGATAACTAGATACTCTAGATTATAGTAGTAGAGTTTATATATAATAATAGCCTATATATAACTATATAAACTACTCCCTTCTAAGCCTACTATAGGATAGACCCCTATAGTATAGACTAGCCTAGTATACCCCTTAGAGAGGGAGAATCTCCTCTAAAAATAAGAGTTACTATAACTATAATTACTCTCTAGTAAGAATATAGAAAGAAGATTATTACTATAAATACCTACTAAAAGGTATATATAGAGAAGAAAAGAGCCCTAATAAGCTTTAAAGTAGGTAACTAGATTATAGTTTTAAATAGGTATATTTACTTATTAAGGCTAAAAAAGAAGCTAGACTAGAAGTACTTAGGACCTAGATATATCCTAGCCTAAATTAGGCTATCTATATTTAGAGTAGACGTACTAGGCCTAAAAAGTATATACCTAATATTCTATACCTTACTATTAGAGCTATATAATAAGAAAGGTTAGATACTATACCTAGAAACTCTAATTATAGATACCTTATAGGAATTTAGTAATAATATCTATAAAGTAGAGGAAATTATCTAAAGAAGGTAGAATAAGTAGGACTAGTAGGAATACTTAGTTAAATAGTCTAAATACCTTAAGGAAGAAAACTCCTAGGAACTAGGACCTAATATCTTAGCTAATATACTAAAATAGTTCTAGGCTAGATATAGTATATAACTAAGATATACCCTAAAACTAATAGAATTAAAGAAGTATTAAGGTTAACCTCCTAAAAGGAAGAAGAGTAAGGAGATATAAATATTAGTAGGAGTAACCTAAGTAAACCTTTATCTACTTTTCCTATAAGGTTTTAGAGTATTTAATAGTATTATAGTCCTCCTATATTATACTTTAACTATATAAGCCTAAGATAACTAGATATAACCTAGGCTACCCTATACTAGGCCTAGGTACGCTAGATTAGCCTATTATAGCTTAGGATAACCTATATATATTATATCTATCCCTCTATAGCCTAAAGTAGCCTAGACTAGGCTAATTACCCCTCTTCCTCTATAGGTAGTATAGTAGTTATATATATAAATAGTAGACTTAAGGTCTTAGAGAGGTAAGTAAATTCTATTCCTTTTAAAAAGGCTATAAGAGCTAAGGTATATCTATCCTTAAGGAGAAAGAGAAAGAAAATCTATAAAATATCTAACTAAATAGGCTAGAATAGGCTAGAATAGCCTAATAGAGCCCTAATATAGCTATACTAACTAGGTCCTACTAAAATATACTAGTAAGGACTTAAAAGAGCCTAAAATAGACTATACTTACTAGACTACGCCTAAATAGCCTATAATAATCTAGAGTATATATATTAAAGGCTACTAACTCTTAATTAGAGAAGATAGTACTACGCTAAGTATTAAGCTCCTTAATATACTTAGTAAGGCCTCCCTTCTACTTAGAAGGAGTAGAGGTATACTTAGACTCTAGCTTAGAGATCTTAACGCTTAGCTTAGTATACTAAGCCTTATTCTTCTAACGCTAGTTATCTATAAAAGTATATTTAGTCTATCCCTATTAGTATAGGGTATTCTAGCCTATATTAGGTTATAATACCTTCTTAGTAGGTATACTAGGGTTCTTAGTACCCTTCTTAACCTCCTCTAGTATAGCGGCCTTAAGTAGGTACTTACCTACCTTATTCTTAGTAGTAGTAGTCTTTTTATTACACTAGCGTAGGGTGGCCGATGGGTAGGGGTTGGGTTACCCCGCGGGTTGCCTTTTATTTTAGCTATAACTTTCCTATATTACAACGTAATTTAATAACTTTTAGCTTATTTTATAGATCTAATCTATATCTATAACTTTTGTATATAAAATTTCTTTTTAAAAAAATAATTACGTAAGTTATTCAGGTTTTAAAGCGTGGGTACTGGTGGCCTAATCAAGTGGGTATCGAAAAATGGGTATTGAAATAACTGACGTAATAAAAGATATATTACGTAATTAAAATTCTAGATTTATAGATCTAGCTAATAGCTATAAAATAAACTAAAATTTATCTAATTTGGACTAGTATTGATAGAGGAATAAATAAAAGAAAGATTAGGGGGTATACCCACCCGACCAGCCTACACTAGCGGGTAGCTAGATATAGAGGTATCTAAGGATCCTTAT
>JAGTJM010000107.1:0-70717 GCA_020747015.1 Pyrenochaeta sp. MPI-SDFR-AT-0127 | reverse complement strand
CCTGCACTTTCCTAACTGAACCTTCACGCTCAATTTTGATATCTGGGATATTGGCTCCTTGCATGAGTGCGAACAAATTCAACAATAGGTTGCTGGATTTCCGTAGCGTTGACCAGGCAGTGAACGCATAGGATTTGAATGCAAGGAAGTTGGCGTGTTGGGGGCCACCCATACCTTCAATGAGTTGGAGGGGAAGTTTCATTTGAGGAGCAAAAGGTTTGGGATCGCGGCCGAGGATATAACCAAAATCCACATGGAAGAAACGGCCATCGGGTGCGAGGAGGAGGTTGTCGAGATGTCTATCACCAACGCCTAGTAGATATGTGATGACGCAGTAGCCTGCACATGACTTAATGTATGTGTCCATTGCATCTTTTCTCACACCGAGTGGGGCAGCGTCATCAGGATTGTTATCCCGCAGGTATGCAAGCAATGAGCCTTTGTGCTTTTGAACTGCCGCAGCGATGGACATGGAGGGTATGAATTGGAATGCGCCCGCAGATGTGGAGGTTGCGAGAATTCGATATGGTGTTAATTTTAGGTCTAGATTCTCCTTTCGAAGTAGCCGGTCCATGAGGGTGATGATCTGAATGACGAGCTGGTCTTGTCGCAGGTCATCGCCAGTCTTAAAGATTATGGGATATTTGGTGTCGGCTGTAGTTTTGAAGTTGAGGACCATGGGAAGAAGTGAGGATTTCAGGACATTACAGTCATCGGTATGAATACCAGTAATGTAGACAGAAGGGTCAAGAGGGAGGGGTAATCGTTCGAAGCTGGTCAGCTCATTCTTTGGGTCTGCCAGTGCTTTCTTGAGGCGGGCAAGCTTTGTAGGACGATCACCACCGCCGAAGCGTACATCTTTCGAGATCTTTGCTAGAACAGTAAGAAGCTCGCCTTGCCGGCGGAAAGTATTTCGTGTCTCGACGCCAATGGGGGTCTTCTCAAGCTCGACCATGAAATCGTATTCAACCTTGGCGAAAAGATCACGGTGCTCAGGTTCTTGATCGTTACTAAAGTCGCTGATCTCAACCATCAAGTACCAGTGAAAGAAATTCCCGAGCGTAAAGCTGTCTGCTGCACGAGTAACCAAAAATCGTGCTAGCGACGAGTCGTCCCCTTCTCCTGGTGCTTCATACTTCAAAGCTTGTACTAGTTGCAGTAGGTAAAGCTGCAGCTCTTCATCATCAGCTTTCTTAAGGCGCTCGACGGCGTAGCTTCGGACGACTGGGTGGTCGAAGTGAGGACCAAGAAGCTCAAGGGCATCATCGACATCGATCTCAGCCCACTTGTCCAACAAAGGAGTGGCTTGGCGTGCTTCTCTGGGGCTTTTCCAATTCACGCACTTTACGAACTTGGTTAAGGCTCGCTTATCGCGTAAAAGGAAGTATCTGAACTTCCAGATATCGTCTCGCTCGTGAGATGTAATTTCCTCGAGCGGGCCCTTCGCCATAAGCAGATTTAGCTTGTCACGGACATGCACGTTAGGCTTTCTGTCCCGATCTAGTGAGTCTGTCTGTTGGCTCCGCATCAATTCGCGGTGCTTGTCTTCAGCAGGGTTCACCCTGCGGCCAATCTCTGGATCATAAATCTTTATGAGCCGGCCTGCATCTGCATCGCCGTAGCCCACACCATCGATATCTATGCCAGGCCCAAACGATACTTCTGGCGGTGGTCGTAACCTGATATCTGCCTCTGTGGGCAGTCGCAGGTCTGATACCGGAGGTGGAGGATACTCCACATCTGTGAAAACGATCGCATGGTCGAAGCGTGGGAGCTCAATGTCCAGATAAAAGAGTTCCTGTTCATCGCCGTCAGTAGAGCCGTTCGTGCCATTCGCATTGCTCTGGCGACTTAAGGCCGTTGCTTCCGCCTGGAGCGCCTCATTCCGTATCTTCATCATCTTCTTATAGACAAGTCCGTCAAGCCATGCGTTCGTTGGAAGATCACCCATTTCTTGCTTCTTCAACAACGATTCTAGCCGCTGCATTTCTGCAACTTGCTCATTGATTGTGTCCTTGATCGCCTGAACGTTCCTGCTCTTACGCGCAGGCGGGATTACCCAGGGCGTTGTGGTGTTGGTCAAACCATCAGCCGCCTTGAAGCGATGTATCCTACACCGTTGCCTGCCCTTCTGGAGTGTGTTGTCCTTATCGAACAGCGGTATTGTGGTGCCTCCGAAGGGAACCGCGTGCAGATTCGAGTCCTTGTCTTCGGCAGGCGACAAGTCCCATACAGTGATGGCTATCTGTGCCGAGGCAGGGAGATTGGAATATGTGACTGGTAGCTCAAGCCACTCGTTCCATATGCGAGCATTCTTAAACGACTTGTAGACGGTTTGCACAGGGACAGTGAGAGGTTTGCTGTCAGCCCATACCTGAGCGGTGACGTATAGCTCAAAGTGCGAACTGTTTGCATATGCATAAGCATCCCTCTTTTGACACTTAGTGCAGGGCGACGAACTTTGTGTTTGAAGCTCTGTGCCTCAGATCTGGGCGCTTTAGGAGCACCGAGTACGGTATGGGCTTCTGATTCCCGTCCAGACGGTCTCTGTTTCCCGCTTTCAGTACATGCTTGCAGCTTCTGGTAGAGGCAGCCTCACACTCGAACGTGGACCGACAGTTGGGTCAAATCAAGAGACGTGGCAAAGTTGAAGGCTTCCATCGTGGGCGGTGTGGAAGCTGTCTGCTACCTGCATGCCATGGAAGGATGACACATAAGGTGCTCGCACAGAGTCCTGGGTGTCTAGCAGTACATGGCGGAATCGGGGGGAGGGCCCTTCAGCTCAACCAACTGCGAAGTGCTCGTCTCTCGGATATCACGCGGGGGGAAGAGGCGTGATGGGGACAAGGCGCACTGCAGGGGTACGCGGAGGAGCGTCGGCACGTGTTCAGAGGGCTTGGCTGACGGACAGCCGCATTTGCCTCCTGTGAAGTCGCGCTAGTGGCCGCGCCGCCTCGAGAGACTCGCAGACAGCCGCATTCAACACCAGCCTTGTTTGAACTCAAACGCGACCTCAGACGGCGGCCTGCGTCTGCCTTCGTGTGCGTTCGTGTGCGACGAGTCGACATGGCGCGTCTCAACACCCATCCTTCTGCCACGCCGCGACAAACACGCTCTTCTACTGTCGACTCGCTGTATCGCGACCCCTCGGTTGCGCTACGAAACGAAAGCAATGCGCGCACCTCTACCTATTCAGTGATAAGCCCCTCACGGTCCATGAACTCTGATAAAGAGAACGAACAGCCAGAAACGCGTGGAAACACCCCGCGGCCAACCAAAGCCCGGGGGTTGCGGGGCGCGTCCGCGCGGATACCAACACCAGATTCCGGCTCAACAGCAGGCAGCCATGGCAACAAGAGGCGGCGAACGGGTAGTTATAGTATGACCGGGTCTGAAATATTCGAGGATGAGCCAGAAGAGGAAGAAGAGGCTGAGAGTGGCCAGCACGAGGGTCAGGAGGATCAGACACAAACCCAGCCTGACGAGGACGAGGATGAGGGCGACTTGCGATTCTATAACCCCAACCAGGACCCTGACCAACGGCGAAGATTACGTGCGAGAATGCGTGATCACCAACGCACTGTGGATGGTGAGTGCGGGTGTGCGCCTCTCTATTTCTCAAGCAACACTGACAGGTACAGAAAACCGTGACGAGATGGTCAAACCGAACAGCAAACTTCTCGATGCCCTCAAGACACAGAACAACCTCTTCGGAAAAGTGCGGCAAACCGCCGATGCTGCCCTAGATTCCCGCTTCCTGGTCAATGCTAGTGAGTTGGCAGGCAAGAAGCTCAACAACAGCTTGCAAGGCAATGCGGGTGTAGGCATTGACTTGGATCAATTTGTATCCAAGTGCATATATTTCATGAAATCAAGGGGCAGTGTTACTGCCGACCAAGACACAGTCACCGTGCCAGTTGCAGAAGCTGGTGAGGACGAAGACGGTGACGGTCTTGATTGGGCATTGCTTGGTCGACAGGCCTGCTTTCCCTCCAACAGACGGCCACCCACATCAAGTTTCTTGCTTGGCCCCCTGTCCGTGCAGAAACGTGTCCGCACCACCCAGCGAAAAGCTCGATCGCAACGACAACCCATAGGACCCGCGACTCGACCACAAGAAATCAAGGAGGGCGACATTCAGCAATCTGAGAACTCAACCCTATCTCATCTCGTCAAGGGTATCAAATCTCGTCTATCAGAGCACATTGAAAATGGTGGCGAAGCCATCTACAACGAGCTGTCTCAGATTCCAGAAGACGAACGCAATAATGAAGATGAAATTGCAGCTTGCAGACGCTTCAGAGTGGCGCAGACAGAAGACGGGGAAGGCGCTGTTGGTTTGCTTGACTTTGCTATCAACCCGCATGATTTCGGGCAGACTGTTGAAAACCTTTTCTACATCAGCTTTCTTGTTCGAGAAGGAAACGCGAAGATCATCAAGGATGATGACGGTCTTCCGCTGCTCAGTAAGATCAACACATTATCGCAGCAAACCATAATCTGATGTTTAAATAGTTCCAGAAGAACCGCACGGTTTATCCGATCAACGAGAAAAAAACATCCAGAAGCATCAAGCTGTCTTCAGTATTGACTACCCGACGTGGCAGATGTTTATTGATGCTTTCGACATAAGGGAGCCACTCATCCCGCATCGCGAGCAAGAGGAAGCTCATGTCGGCTCCGGAGGCTGGTACGCCGGATGATCCGCCCTTTGAACGACCCTGTTGATATCACATTCGGGAGCCAACGTCATCGTTGGCTTCTCTTACAGCCTCGCCCACGTACGATGAATGAACGACAGGCGTTGTTGGAACATGTCAGAGCGAACACTGCATTCTTCCACTCTCCACTAGATCAATCATCTTGGGTGCAAGGTGCACGAGATTGGCTGGTCTTACCCGCATTGTGTGGCGAAGACAATGAGTGAGTTGAGTCAGATGCAGAACAAGTTCAGGTCAGACTCTATTTCTTTCTGATTATACAGTGTAACTCAGCACCCCTGCTTCTATTCTTGATACCCAAAACTTTCTTGTTCTACGCCGCCAGGTTCTTTCTTTAGAGGAATGCGTGGGCGGGCAACAAGCACGAGCTGAGCAAATTTACACAATATTAAAACACCTCTATCGTTCTCTGATACCAAGGGACTTCACCGTGGTTTCAATATTTCAATGTGAACCATCAATCAACTATAATACTCCACATTGTATGGTACTGCGCAATGTCAAGGAGAATTCGCTAAACGTCCCAAGCTAAGCATCCGAAGAGTATATTCAGCAAGCGTTGAATCACTTCAAAGATTTCTTTTGAGGGCCAAATGAACAGGTATACAAGGCTGAGATGGATGAAAGAAGAAATCAAGGAGATGTCTGTAAGAGATGTGTTCCTAGAAAGGACTTTACCGAGTACAACATTTTGGAACATGCGTACGCCAAAATCTAAAGTGCCTAGCAAATCTCACATCACGTTCAGAATTTACAATTATTATGTACTAGGTCAGTTCTATGGTTGTGACTCGTACTTCACGTCCTTGTAATGCACAGCTATTGTCAGTTGCGTCATTTGTAACCTTGCAAGGTCATAGCATCGATGGGGGATTGTGAAGCGAGGAATGCGAACGCAGGCTTGCGCCCGACCTTTGCCGAGAGCTATCGTCTTTGCCTCCAACACGATCACCTCAACTGGCATGCGACATGGCAGGACAATGAACGCTGACCGAAATGCTTATTCCCAGTTGAGAGCGACGATTTTCACTAAACGACAGTCCTACAAGGCAGACACGAAAAGGGGGAAAATGCCGCTTATCAGCCTCGTCCCATATTCCCGCTCCTGCTGATATGTTTCCGTCCACAATCGCATTGAATCAATGAATTTCCAAAGTATATAAACAAGTTGTCGGAAAGTCGGTCTTCTTTGATTTCAGTCTTGTGCTCCAGGATTGTATCAAATCTATACTCTATCTTACCCATAACATTGAGCGTTTTCCAGTCCTTGTATATCCTTACCAACATTCTCCCTGTTCCTCTAACATCAACTTCAAGCTTATTTCGTGGCTTTTTGGGTTATTACATCCCAGCTTGGATGGCAGATAGACAGACCGAAGCCGAATCGGCCTTTGAGCCGCATGAGGAGCCACATTGCTTCACCGAAACCCACGGTATCATCACTACTACAATGATTAGTATCCCGGGATACCGCGTTGTTACAGTGCTAGGGACTGTATATGGTCTTTCTGTGCGCGCAAGGAACATCGTGACTGGGTCGTGGAGTGTAATGAAGGCAATCGCAGGCGGAGAGTTAAAGGTAAGTACATGTGTTTTTTAATAGTAAGACTGTAGACTGAAGTGACAAGAATGGAAGGATTACTTCGACTAATTCGCTGCATAGGCTTTTACGAAACTCATGTACACTTCGAGGGACCATGCTGTTGAAAGAATGCTGGGCGAATGCATGTCCCGCAACGGGAACGCTGTCATCGCCTTCAAGTTTGATACGAGCGAGCTGATGGGGTTTGCTCAAGTCTGTGCCTATGGAACTGCTTGTGTGGTAGAAAAAATTGAAGAGTGAGGGCTTAGAGTTCAAGTCTACATAATAATTTCAGATTACGCGTTTTTGTCAGATCATGTCAGTATTGATTGGTATGTTCTTTCTGTACATCATATTTTCCAGGGCCTAGCCCATAAGCTTTTGTCGACCTCACTCCTTACAACATTGATACACTGCACGATGTGGGAACTACCAACATATCATCTAAGTTAGTAGTATAGCATTCAGTCTCAAAAGACTCTATTCAGATGACTACACTAGACTATTTGCGCTTGGTACAGCACCATGGCGCTGCTGTTATGAGCTGTAAATCCATTCTGGTGCAAACTTCCCGCACAGACACCCACACGCATAGTAGTCATATCTATACTTCCCAGCTGCAAATTCTCGACCCAAACTCATGAATTTTAGATCATACCCAGATTTCAGTAGCATTCAGCCTGTCCTTCCACCCTTTTCACAAGCCATAAGCTCGGCGACGAAGCAATTGAGTCATTGAATTGGTTTCTTTTCATCATCGGCGAAGACTCTGCCCTCGTTCTCAAGCCTAACGTGACTGAGTACTCTCCAGCTTCAACTTCGATGTCACAAAGTCACTTGTACTTTGTGTATCTGTAATTGAAACAAACCAACAGAATGAGGCAAGACATATCAGACGCTAGATCTTATAAGAGGGAAAAGCGTATCAATCAAGATCCTTAGTATGGATGCCCTAGCAACGAAAATCTCGAGAGAAACCAATAGCATGGCCGCCGTGTTCAGGCAAGGCAAGCAACTCGCCATAGCCTATGAACCTTCTGAACTTTGGCATTTCACTTAAAGACATCAATGGAGGAACACCTAAGTATTCAAGTGACTCGATCTAACATGGTTATGAATATCTCGCAACTACGGTATTTCTGACACAGATATCAAAATCCTAGCCAGTACGAAGTACTCATCTAAGCATGAAAATAGTGACGACAATGACGACGAAATCTTGATCAACTGCGACAATGGAGTCGAGACGGCCAAATAATTCAAGCCAATTGCCCATTAGAGAGACTGGCTTTGTCGACATCGTATCGAACAATTGCACCATGAGAGAAGTTACATCCACAGTCAAGACACAAACAAAAGAGGTGGCCGAAAAGCAGAAATTGGATGCAGCTCTGCTCTTTCCTAAGAATGAATGGCTGGTATCCAAGAATTCAATATCAGAACAATCGTCACGGCTTGAAAACTCTTATCCGTTCAAGGCCTTCGAAAGATTTTGATTTAGTACCAACATTCAGTATTCCCTTGGCCTAAGCAGTGTCGGTGACAATGTAAGCATCGAATTCTGTGTAAGTGGTATTGAGCTAGAAATTTTACTTGAGATTTAGAAGTTGAGAAAAAGGCAATATTTAACGAAGACGAAATTCGGCCTGAGATTGAAAAGCCAAGCAATGAGATCATTTTGTCTACTACGCAAACACATTCTGGTCTTACTATTGACATGACGAAGGTTCAAACCGCCCTTCTGAATACCATGCCGCTTCCTTCTAGCGTAATATTCACAAGTGCTCGCAAAAAAAAGCCCTTTTCCGATCTGGAGAAGTGATTCTCGAACAGAGTAGCGATAATGTACCAATATGAAGCTATGTATCTGGTTGAACACCGTAGGAGGCGACTACTGTCGGTTCTCTTATAATCTTGCAGCAAGAATGTGCAGTCAGTGCAAACTGCGCTGGAATTGTCGAATACATTCGATCGCGCGTGCAAGCATAATGACAACGATACCAAGGTGAACAGAGGGATACAACCGAAGGTGTTTAGGGTTGGTGTTGCTCTAGCGATGGCGTTTGGGGCATCGCAGCTCCCACAGTCACCCAACAGTCAAACTGTGATCACAAGGACTCCGTGGAACGCTCCAGTTGGGCACAAGAATGTAGAGATGGATGCTCCGTACAGCGTGAGTCGGCATCAGTATTAAAGGTGTCGAGACTCAGCCCATGCCAAAACCAATTTCAGAAGGACAGATGCCGTCGAACATTCTGTGGCATTTGTATGATCGTGATCAGATGCCCTTCGCCATCGAATTGCTGACATCTCCTCACCCATGATTTTGTTATGCGTTGCCGCAGTTTGTTGTCATTTGTTATCAATCTAGTTCTCTATTAGCTTTCTTTATCTTAAATCACATAACCACGCGCGCAAAGTTCAGGAGTATTTGCGCTGAATATGGGTACTGCCAAAAAAAACGTACTGAAGGCTTGTTATCAAGATCATGATAATGGTCTTGTCCAACGCAGTTCAAGCAACACGGTACATCGTCTGGAATAGAAACGATATGTCCGAAGCATTTGGACTTCGCTCTCCATTTATTTCAACGTTGTTAGACTTCGTTGGAGTTGCGGGGAAGCAGACAGATCTGCAGCTGGGACACGTGTTTGCGCTTTCAACAGCTTCGTTGCCAAACCAAGCGGTCAGACACTCGCGATGAAAGACGTGACCACAGTGGGTTCGGATTATGGTGTCTTCGCCCGCGTTCCAGTCGTCGTAGCATATCGGACATGCGTTTTCGTTTGATGGTGCAGAGACAGTGGGGCTCTTTGCAAGGTACTCCTTCTGCGAGGGCGATGGAGGGATGGTTAAGGAGAGCATTGTTGAAGAGTCGTGGATGGAAGTTGTATGCGAAACTGCTTTGTTGAGGGAGGGTATCAATGTTTTTGTATTGATGAGCAAATTTCCAGTATATGACTGCGTGTATGACGTTGCTTACGGATAACCAGCTCGGGAGGGTCATGCTTCGCGCTGCGCCCCAAGCCACTAGGCTGTGTGTACATGTGCTGAGCAAATACGACAAACCCCCTTCGTATTTCGAGTGCGCCTTTCATAACGAGCGTGGCTCGGTGCCTGGAAGACTCCGAACTTGCGATGATTGCGTGTGGTGGATCATCGCCGCATGCACTACTCAAAGGGAGTAGAGTTGATGTATGTCTTATAGCCCACAAGGCGGACTAGCCTTGCCTGTCTGACCTGGACACTTGTGAGGGACTCCGTCGCGTTAGGCCTAGCAGCGTCTTTCATAGCCTTTAAAGAGACTTTGTCGCGCCTTCTTACGCCTTGTCTGACTTGCTTTCGCCTGAATGTGCTACGTATATTTGCGCAATAATCTTTACACTACCACAATCACAACTCATTTACGGCACGCTCTTGGAATCGCGACTGTGTTACTTGGCAGATTCGTTGACAGTAATGGCAGCAATTCAAGTAGTCCAGGGATTTAGTCAATTCAACAGAGCGCTTATATACGTCAGTGCTATATTGGCCCCGGCCCAAGCAGTATCTGGCATTGGCCATACTGGACTATCAAACTTTGGGTTTCTCGCATACAACTGGTACACCCAAGTTATCTGGTTTCGTGCAGCATCCAATCAGCAGCTGTCTGCTCTCGCACTCGTCGCTGTGCACGCTAACACTACGCTCGCTTTTGCTTACCTTGGAGGCATCTTTTCTGGCAATCGCATTATGGCCGTTTTTCTTTCGCTCGGCGCGATGGGCGTACTCTGGCTGAACAACGCGACCGCGTGGATCAGCTGGAAGACGGGACAACAGCAAGGCTACGGCCAATGGCAGTTCTTTTTCTTCGGATGGAGGACCCTCAGCCATGGCTGGCACAAGTTCATCATGATCTGGCAGATTTCGAATTCGTTAGAATCATTTGGTCTCTCGGTGCTTTGCATCTTTCTTGCGATTCGAGCGGCGGTGCGCGATCGAGATGCCAACAAGAAGCGATTTAAATGGTGGCATAGAGCCCCTGCCATTCCCATTGGGGGAGTTGCCATGGCGTTTGTATTGTGCCCATACATCGTATGGATCGAGCTCATCATTCGGCGAAACCGAATCGTGTCCGAGACGGATTGGATAGCTGTATACGTCTTCATTGGGCAGGTAGCGCTCCTGTTCCTTCCTGATATCGGCAAAGGCTTAAAGTACTTGAAATGTCAGAAGAGTGATCAGGCGGACGAAGTTGGAGAGGATGATCGCTACTATTCGCTGAGAAAAGCTCTAGCTCGTTCGAACTAAGCTAGCGTACATAGAAGTCGCCCACCCCTAGAAGTCGCCCACCCAACCAAAACAAGGATCACCAATTCAACGCGCGATAGCTCAACAACCACGCTTATATTTGAAACTGTGTACACATAGATTGAAGAGTCAAGGCTGCTGCTGTAGCTGCTGCAGCAGCTGCAGCCTTTTCTGGGTCCTTTAATGCTGCAGCAGCTTGCTGAGCGGCTGCTCGATCAACCGCAACCTTAATTGCTTCTTACGTTGCTAAAGCGTTCATTTGGATCAACCTGAACGCGCTTCCTAATTTGTCTATCCTTAATCTTATCTAGCTGATATTGGAGGCGCTGATTAGCAGTTTGGAGTTGAGCTGCTCGATTATTTGCGACGCCAATTGCCTTGCTTGCCTTGCCAAACAGTATCCGTGTGCTGCGAGATAAAGATTCTAATTGCAAAAGCTGTTGTTGAGCTTGATATAGATCCTGTGGCCTTTGAGGAGTTCTAAACGATAGATCTGATATAGATGTAGGCGATGCAGCTAGTGGAGGAGTGATAGGCCGTGCTGAGACTTGAGATGATCGTAGTACTTGATCTGGGTTATAAGGACAGAGACCTGCTGCTCTCCAACCAGCTCGAATTACGCGCTCAGATAGGCCTTCTACACGAGCTTGATAGTAACAGCTTATAAAGCGTTCTTTTTTGACTGGAGCTGCATCATCTAGTGTCGAGAGCTCTCGTATCTGACTGCGATAGCTTGACTTGATAACAGAGAATGGAGCAAGATCCAGAGGCTGCAGGACATGAGATGTATGAGCAGGAAGATAGAGAGCAACTATCTTATTCTGTTTGCAAAGCCACATGAACTCTATATCCGTATGAGAGCCATGGCCATCAAGTATCAGCATCCGATAGCGATCTTGATCTGGTGCTGTACCAGGTATAAAGATGCGCTTAAGCCACTCAACTCCAATCGCATATGACGTCCATCCATTCTTGGACGTTGTATATAACCAATCTGGTACAGAGCTTGATGGAAACCAGGTAGTTTGTAGGCTCTTGCCCTTAAAGATCACCATGCATGCAAGCTTTTGCCCTGTTGCTGAGATTGTCTCGATAATAGATACCCACTCGCGATTGCCTGGTTCTTTGACATAAGCCTTCTTCTTGCCAGCTCTCGCAATAACTCTTATATTTGTACATACCCCTAGTGCTATCCCAGTCTCGTCCATATTCCATATATCCTCCACCTGTATGCCTAGCTCGATTCGAACGCGATTGAATAGCTCTAGAAATGCTAGAACCTGGGCAGGGCTTGTCGCATCAGCTCTTGGGGCCTCGATCGATCGGCCAACGATGGAGGCAACACGTGGTTGACGCGATAAGAAGTTTGAGATCCACCTGCGTCCAAGTGGATTGTGATCGCCGTTAACCTTGAGAATTTGAGTAGCCATCTCTTGCACGCGCGCATGAGATGGAGGCTGAGCACGTGAGTCCTCCTCAAGAATCCATTGAACAATAAACTCCTCTTGTACAGGTGCTAGTCTCTGTTGGTTTTGGTGAGCAGTAACGCGATCTGTGCGGCCGTTGATACGGTCTCGCTGTGTCTCTCTCGAGACACCGTGCGCGATGGCAGCCTTCCTCTGGCTAGTAAAAACACCAGAATTAAGATCAGCAATAGCAGCTTGTAGAGCAGCCTCACGGTTATCCATTTTATAAGCGTGGTTGTTGAGCTATCGCGCGTTGAATTGGTGATCCTTGTTTTGGTTGGGTGGGCGACTTCTAGGGGTGGGCGACTTCTATGTACGCTAGCTTAACACGCAAAGTATATGTGTAAAAATGAGGCAATGTGGCATTAACGATCTACTTGAATATGCTTAAAATAAGCTTATACTTTTCAGTATCATGTTAATTGCATGCGCGGTGGTCATACGGCTATCGTGAGCATTCGTGCTTGCCTTGACAATCCCCTATACTGAGAATTGTGAGACCAGCATTTTCTGTACATCAAATACAAGCTGGGCTTTTGAAAAGCCAGGTTAGCATTTGCAAAGAGGTGACTTTGACGATCTCTCTTGAAAAGCCTTTGCGCAGCATCAGAGCCTTAAGAGAAGAAGGGTTGTGAAGTGTTCTCAGGTGATTTTTCTCATGCTCCTTTCTGATGAGCAGTTGCATGATATGCAAGAACTCGCTGCTTTGTCCCATGAGCGTTTAAAAATTGGCCTTAAACTCACTGATAATCATAGCAAATGGTCATAAATCATTAAAGGATATGACTACAGCGTAGGGTAATGCTACAAGGTCTGTGAAGAGCGGAGCTCTAGCCTCGGCTCAACAACCACATGGAAGCAATCTGCCGACAAGACCAAGACTGCAAACTCTGCCAAAACAATGTTCTTGCAATTCTAACAGTCCTGATCCGCCAGAGTCAAGGGTCAGAGGAAAGATGAAACAGGAAGATGGACCGCACAAAAGTCAGGATGGCGCGTCAACTGCGGCGTCTCAGCAGCCTCGGATTCTCTATCTGACCGCTTACAACGTTGTGTTTGCGTTACTTTGGATCTCTGTGTTTCTCAGCGCCGTCTTCCATGCTCTCGATAGCAAACCCAAACTATTTGCTGCGACGGAGCCTCAGGCACGATGGGTACAGACAATTTCCCTGGTCGAAGTTCTACATGCGGCTATCGGTAGGTCAACATTTTTGTTCCTTCCAGTTAAAGAGTTATTGACTCGAAAATAGGTCTCATCAAATCGCCCGTTAGTACAACAGCACTCCAAGTAATCACACGCGTCATTCAAGTGTGGATGATATGGTACAACTTTCCAGACAGTACCGCATCTTCAAGTGCTTATCTTGCCTTATTGCTTGCTTGGTCTGTTGCTGACACTGTTCGGTATTCATATCTTGCTCTGAATTTGCATGGGAAAGCGCCGAGGAATCTACTGTGGCTACGGTACGTGTTGTCCGCAGGGTTATGAAAAAAGGAGGATAAAGAAGACTGATAAGTGCAGGTACACAATGTTTTACCCACTATATCCTATTGGAATTGGGGCGGAGTGGTGGCTATTGTATAAGGCTATTGCGCCAGGAGGAAAGATAAGCCCCATCATCCCGCCAACCTTCTACTTCTTTCTGATGCTGTACATTCCTGGTAAGCATTGCAATGTTTCATTCTGTGCAAAGAAACAGAAACTAAATTGACGCTGTAGGCTCATACACAATGTATACGTACATGATCAAGCAAAGGAGAAAGACGCTTGGCAACAAACGAAAGAACACGTGAACGATTGGAAATAGGCAAAAAAGCTAGCTACTGTCGTACTGCATACTTTACAAGGAGTATGCAAGACCTCGCGTCCACTGCCTTGTTCTGAGGCTCGATGCAATTGCTGACGAGCAGTGTCTGGACAATTGTAAACGCCAAGCTAATGGCGGCATATTCAGCGAGAATGGCCCTCGAAATAGTGAATAAAAGGACAGATTCGGAAATCTTGAAAGTTAATCGAAAGATTTTCCTGCCCAAATAAAGCATAGACTGACGTCTTTCCAATTTTGTTAAACCACTTGAAGTTGTACCTCCTCCATTTCTCTCCCAAACGGGGTGGCACCAAAGTCTGCGTCCAAATATGTATTGCCCTTGCCTTTTCATATGATACTTTGTGTAGTCGCAAAAACATGCTTCTGATGTAAAATCCACACAATGTGGTCTAAACGCCTCCAGGATGATAAGGTCGTTCACGCTCGTCCGCTCCGTTCACGGATTATGATTGGAAACAATGATGTAGCACAAAGGGATAGTTGTAAGATGATACAATATGATATGGGTCAACTATCGCCCCTCAATATAAGACATGAAAAGGATCATTACTTCCATACTATCAAATTATTCAAATATAAGAGACCTTGACACCCATGCCAACGGTGCGTCTCACCTTGTCCCACGCATTCCTGATGACGCGCAATATACGTTCTCGCAAGTCTCGTCGCCCGAAGGCTAAAGCAAAAGCCAGTAAAAACAAGATAGTTCTGAAGAAAGCCATGGGATTAGCTGTCATTTGATGAGCGGTGTTTGAGATCATAGCCTGAACTGAGGCAAACATGGTGGAAGCCCGATTATAAAAGCCTGGCGGCGGTGTGATGGGTCTTTTTGCTGGCTGTCGTGAAGTTCTGGATGACTGGGAAGGAGCTTGTGGTGGCTTCCGAAAGCGTTCGTCTGAGCCTCGGGGCTGCCGTCTGTTCTCCTCTTCGCGTTTCCGGCGTTCGTCTTCAGCGCGAGATTGCTCGAGTCGTTTTGCTTCGGTTTCCTTGCGACGCTCCTCCATCTGCTCCTGTTGTTGCTGGCGAAGCTTTTCTTCCCGTGCTTCAGCATCTTCCTTTTCCTCCTTCAGCGAGTGCAAGGCCAGCAAGAATGCCTCTTTTCGCTCATCGTCGAGAACTTCAGACATGCCAATGATCTCACGGGCGTAGTCCCATTCTTCGTTCCTTGGCAAGACGTGAAGTGTGTACAGTTCGAGAAGCTTGATGCGCGTGTTGAGGTCTCGGGGCGTGTCGGTTCCGTTGTGCTGGCTCCGCTGGCTTGGCCGTCGCTGCAGATACGAGGGCGAGGACATGTGCGAGGAGATGTCAAACGTGGGGTTAGCAGTTGCGGAGAGGTATGTTTCGAGCTTTTGCTGGTTCAGCCTCTGGGATGGCGAGTGTGTGAGGAGGAGCGTGGCGCTACAGAACAGTTAGTCGACATGGCTGTCGTAGAGTCTGGCGCAGTCTGCTTACAGGTTGACTACGACATCGGCATCGACGTCGCCCTCGACGCCAGCGTAGCCGTCGCGCACAACCTCATCCCACACGCTGCCATCGCGGCACTTGGACACCAATTGCTTCCACCTCGTGCTGCCAAAAGCGTGCTTGCCCTCTTCGGCGCCCAGTTCGACGACCGAGTTCAGAAAAGTCAGATAGAAGCTCCAGACCTTGATGCGCGTGCCCCGCGAGGCGGTTGCGACGGGAGCATAGCCGCCGACGTCGCCATTGTAGCCGTTGCCGTTGGTCTCGTCCAGCGGCGGCGGCGTGATGATGGGCTCGATTGTCGAGAGCGCTTCGGGCAGGCGTCGCGTGAGGAATAGCTGGGCAGCCTGTCGGTAGGCTTTGGCGATCTGCGACGACTGCTGCCGCGAGGCCGAGAGCGACGAGATGGACGACGAGAGGTAACGTGACCCGCTGATGTCCTCGTACAGCGCCGCCATGCTGTGCCCTAGGTAGCGAGTGCTCGTGGTGGGCGCCTACAGCTTCGTAGTCGTGGGTGGAAGAGGAGTCCTGGGGATGCTGCATTCCTCTCCGCCTCGTCAACATTTGGAACCTCGGCTGCAGCTCATGTCACCGTCTTGGCGCGTCAGCCGTCGCCGACACGCCCCTTGACACTTCACTCGTCAAGCGTCAAATCTCCGACCTGCCATGTGCGCAAGCTCGTGAACACGGGGGCAGCGTTCCCCAGTGCTGCGTGACAAACACCATCCACAGCCCGTGGCTTGGGTCGACAGTTGGAACATTTCTTGTGCTGCAGCTTGATTGCGAGGCTAACAATGAGTTGCTCACAATAGCCTCCCCAACAGGACGTCATCACTCTCCTGCCTCACCAAACAGCCCCTTGTACCCGTCTAGTCTGCCGTAATCTTTTGCTCTGCTGCTCGTGGACACCACTGCCCAATATGGACGTCGACGCTGCCTCGTTCCCACACCAACTGCTTGGACTCTTCATCAACATCTCTGAGGCGGAATTTGTGTCATTCGACCTAGAGCTCTCAGGAATACCATCTCGGTTGCCCAACAAGCAGCCCAGAGGCCCTGGTCGCCTTACCCTCCAAGAGCGTTACGCAGAGACCAAGGCGGGTGCGGATCGCTATCAGATTCTCCAGGTAGGCATCACATGCGCCAGATTCGACTACATCGCGAACAAGTACGTGTTGCGACCCTACAATATCAACATTAGTCCTCTTTTGAGTGAGCGACTCGACTTTGAAAGAGAAATCAGCTTCCAGAGTGGAGCGTGCACTTTCCTGCTCAGCAACGGTTTCGACCTGGGAGCACCTTTCGCGAGTGGTGTTCAATACCTCTCGCGAGAAGAGGCTGACCGGGCAAAATCGCTAGCCTGGGATCGCATCGACAAAAAGAACCCCGTCGAAGACCTGCAGTTGACGGCAGAAGACGTCGAGTCGCTGGATTTTCTTCGTCGCACAAGGGAAGCTATCATCAAATGGAAGACCGGCACCTCCTCGTATCTTGAACTTACCACTCATACTGGTCTCAAGGAGCAACCGTTGATTCCAGCCATTTCTCGCTTCGAAAAGCGTCTCGTACATCAACTCGTACGTGCCGAGTTTCCAGACTTGGTCTCTATGGGTCGGGCAGATTGTGTGCGCATCATCGATTTCAACCCTCTCCGAGAGGCTGAGAACACACGGAGAGCCAAGAACCGTGTCAAAGAGCAAATCATCCGACAAACGGGCTTCCGCTGGGTGTTTGAAGCTCTTGTACATGGTGGCCATGTCGACCTTGCAGACCCTCTCTGTCTTACTCGTAGTCATCCCGGAATGTCCATGACCGCTGATAGCCATGACATCAAAGATAGGTACGATCGTGCCACTGAACGGCTGAAAGTGAAGACACCTGTACTTGTAGGACACAATATGTTCACGGACATAGTATATCTCTACCGTACCTTTGTCGGTGAGTTACCAGTAAGTGAGCCTATGTGATTTCGGGCTCTGGTGCCGAGGATCTCTGGATTTGACCTGTGCCGTGCAAGGGTATCTCCTAGCAGTTTCTGATGCGCACAGAGTCATCGACAAGGCCTTCTTAGTGTGGCCATTGCTGACCGTCGCCTTAGGAGACACTGGAGGGCTTTCAGAACGAGATCCACAGCCTGTTCCCCAAGATTATCGATACCAAGTACCTGGCGACACATGCTGAAGGTGATCTTAATGCTTCACCCACGCTACAAGAGATTGCTGAGGGGATAAGCGGACAATCACTGCCCAGCATCATCACCCATGCTGATCATTCAAAATATAAGGAGACTGAAGCTTTCCATGAAGCGGGCTACGACAGTCTCCTCACTGCCACTATCATGCTTCGCTTAGCTGCCAAGCTTGATGCAGAACGAAGGGAAAAGACGCCTTCGCCAGAACCAGAAACGCGCCCGGGAGAGGGCATGTTCATATCTGCTCGATCCGTTGGAGATGTTCAAGACTTTGTATGTGACGGCCGCGAGAAACTTGAGCACTCAATTTCTTTGCCTCCAATCGAGAAGCCCCAATTACCGAATCCACAAGCACAATCAGGGGGCAAGTCGAGACGGAAGGGGAAGAAGAACAGAAAGAATATCACCCAAACCAAGGAAGCAACTGTTGATCTACGTTTCTGCACAAAAAACATATTCGATAATCTACGTGTGCTCGCTTTGAATCCAGAAAATGGGACTGATACGTCCGTCGATAATGAGCAAATCCAGGTCCATGATAATACTCAAGCCTCTAAATGCGGTGAACAGGATGCAGAAGCAGCTGGATCGTGGGAAAATGAGGTATTCGTGCAAGATACCTCGGGCTGGGTGCCCATAAAGCAGGTACAGCGCCAGCCGATGGAACTTATTCCGACATTTGACTCAGATTTCTGGAAGGAGTTTGGCAATAAGCTACGTGTCTTTGGAACACAGGAAGCGGTGCTCAGAGTGGCTAATTGGGGGGGCTGAACAGCGTTTACATGGATTCGCAAAGCCCATAAAGCGGTGCATGAAGGTGTCTGCTTACAGCATGAGACGTAGATTTTAGAGCTTGCAACTACCACCTAGATGCATCGAACTTCTCGCAAGCCCCTTTCCGTGCATGGACATGTGCAATCACAACGTACAGCACTTTAAAGCCTTTGAATCAAGCATGTTACCGTTACCTCAATCGCCGACACCAAAGTGACCTTGAGATCTAATATCGCCATGCTGATATGTTCGGGCTCGGTGCCAAGAGAGGCCAACATTGAAAAACGGGCTTCCTACTGATATAGATCTCATAGAAAAAACAGCGCATCCCTGTCAAGATGCTGGATGAAACCATCCAGCATCGGCGAATTTCACGGATAATTGTCAGCTTGACCACAGCGGCCGCACTCTTCCCCCAAGACCTATCTTGGCGATCTGCAAAGGCTGTCAACTGAGATCTAGCATCAGATCCTAGTTTGTGTCGATATGAGGCCACTGCTCGTGTTTCGTGGAGTCAAGTCAAGGCAGCATGACGATAGTAAATGGAATGGCCAAATAGCTGAAGGCAGGGTACCTGTACGCATGAAGGACAGCGGTCTGATGAGCTTGACAGATAATGCAGGATGCTTGGAATATTCGCTTCAAATGCATATTATGGACTCTTGTGTCCTATATAAGGGGACACACTATGTGAGAGTTGGATATAAGTTCCAATCTCTATTTGTGAAGCAGGCCTAGGTTAGGCGCGGACCAGGAAGCCAACTGGGAGATTGAATACCCTGATCCCCTAATATTGCCTTCTATGGTCACTTAAATTTGAAAAATGCTTGGAGAAGGACCATTCTCAGAGAGGAGGACTGGCTTTTGATGGACAGGCGAAAAGTATCTGGGCAGCCTTTGCCATTTCGCATAAAGTACGGAGAATTGTCGTGACTACGAATGCAGACCTGCGGATTTTCTACATTGACTGCTTTCATTATTATAAAATATTTAAGGGGTTTGTAATCCTCATAGCTCTGGGTTGGTGAAGCGCGCATGGAATACTTTGACTCTAGTCAAAGACACTTCCACGACTCCATTTACCCCTCGATCGAATCCTTTTGCCATACACATAAAATGCGAACGGCACCGGTATTAGGAGGGCTGCGAAGCCTCCTGTAATGCTGCTGGCTGGCCCAACCCCAATGTTATGGTACAACGGAGTCACGACCAGTGGCAGAGCACCCGCAAAGCAGCTCCTCAAGAATGTATTCGCTGCCACAGCACTTGCAGCATATTGTGTGAATGTATCAACGAGATAGTTCAGCGCGGCTTGGAAGATAGTGAAGAAACCTGTGCCCATCATCACCAGCCCAATAACAGGAGCAATCCAGTGAAAGCGAGGGTCGGCAGTCCAGCCCATGATGAATTGGCCGGCAGAGAACAAGACAGAGCCTAACATCATGGGGGGAAGGCGAGCTTCAGGAACGGCACGGTCGCCTGCGCGGTGGTAGACCTTGTTATAAAGGAGCTGATTATATGCGTTGATGCCACAGCCGATAGTCGCCCCGATGAGGATTCCTAAGAAAGGGAGAGTTGCAGATACAGCGGACCAGCCACGAACTTCGCCGAAAATGATGGGTATCCCACCAAGTTGCATGTACAACACGCCATAGCAGAAAGAAGCATATATCGCCACAAAGAAGCAGATGGGTGTCATCAGCAGCTGAATTGGACGGATAAGGAACTTCCTAGAAAGTTCAACAATGCTGACGTCCCACTCCTCAAATTTAGCGTGTAAAGCCCAATTACCCGTCTCGTGGCGCAGGCGGCGTGCTTTGTAGACAAGAAGTTTGGGCGGGTAACACTCGTCTATGAATATGACGTCGATAAATAGGATGGTAGCTTGGAGAATACCGGTAAAGTATTCAGTCCATCGCCAACCCAGAGAGGGGTTGGCAACAAAGGCTGCTGACACAATAGGCCCTACGAGGATTATCAGTTTACACTCTTATTCATGGGGAGAAGGCAGGGGGGGGGGGGGGAAATGTATGGTGTTGGAAAAACTCACCTAAGCATGGTCCACCAACAACTGCCATGGCATATCCAGCCATAGCCAACCCTCTCCACGCCGGACTGAACAAATCTCCAAGTACACCTCCTGTGTTCGTGACAGGTGCGCTAGCAAAGAAAGCTCCAAAGAAGCGAGTGATCATCAACGTTTGGAAGTCTTTGGCCACTGCGCTTCCGAAGCTGAAGCATGTTGCAATAAACATTGGGGTCAAGACTGCTATTCTCCTTCCATATACCTCAGATAACGGCGCCCAAATCAAGGGTCCAAGTCCGAAGCCGAATAGAAATAGTGTAGTCCCTAGCACAGCGACTTGAGACCCCACATGGAACTCCTCTGCTATCTGCTGTGTACCGGCAGAGTATGCCGAAGACGCCCATGTTGCACTCATAGTCGTGAGACCATACATTGCCGTGGTACTAATCTTTTTTTGGGTTGGCCAGTTCATGGGCCGGTACAGGTCGTCTTGGCCGTCAAAGTCAACCAGTACATCTGTGGCTGTTTGTTGATGTGCTAAAGGGTGTGAGAATGGCGCAAAATTTGGTCTCGTTCTTATCCTTGAAAGTACCGTATCTCTTCTGGATAGTGTCTGATTCAATGGCTGATTAAAGGCACTAGCTGTTCCAGTAGCAGTCTGGTGTCGTACATTGTGACTGCCTCGACTTCGAGATCTGCTAATACTCTTGTAAAGCTCTTTCTTTGTTGGACGATGGCCATCGTGATCTGTGCCTTTCTCATCTTCCTCGATTTCCTCGTCATCCTCGTCATCCTCGAATGATGACGAATCTGAACTGTGAGTGATTCTTCGTCTTGGGCGTGGTTGCCTCCCACGCTCAAGGTCATTTGTTGTCTCCCTTGTTGGTTGTGTTGGTGGTTGTTGTTGGTATGCTGCTTGAGCTGGGGTTTGCTCGTTCGATGAATTCTGCATATTAATATTTGATAGCTCAAATGGTGATGTATTCGAAAATATCGATGAGAGGTTTCTCGACTTTTTCTGTACCAATATATCTCAGCCCGAGATATGTATCCGTTCGCCACGCGGTACTAGATGCGCAGGAATCAGAAGTTGCCCAATGAAATTGGCGTGTAAGCAAGGCGCATGGACACATGCGGCGAACAAACACCTTAAAAAGCTTGACAGAAAACGTTCGGCCGATCACTCATCACGTAGGGTTGGCCAAAGGTGACGTAAATTTTGGATACGCTAGCCTCGACTGGCGTGGTCGGAAGGTTTGCGTTTGTGGGCTGGCGGCCATCATTTCCGGAAGCACCGGAAATGTTTCCGGCCAACCGACGCTTTTGAAGAAGTTCACTTAGGTGGCGACAGGTTCATATTGCGCATTATCTAAGCTGTCATTCATGGAGCCCTCGCTCTCTCTCGTTACTGTCCCCACGAGAACTCATCCGCTCCATTTGCCCATTGACCAAATATTTGAACTGGGAATCGATCCGCCAGATGCTGGTATCCTGCTACGCTGGGATGTAGGTAATCCCCGCTGTCATACAAAGGATTGAGTTGGCTCGGGATGTTTGGGTCCGCGAGAAACTTGTCAAAGTCTACAACAACGTCGAATGTGCCACTCTCCCTGATGAACTTGTTGATCCTCTGCCTGGTGACTTCACGTTCGGGGTGGCTGTACGGCTGTATCGTAACGTTTGCTGGAGCGCTCAACGGTGTGATTGTTGCGCCAAACACTGGAATGCCATGGGCATGGATTAGTTGTACCATCTGGGTATATGCCTGTACCAGTGATTCGTAGATGGCGTTTTGATCGACAGCATTTGTGGCACCACGACCAATGTCATTGACACCCTCGAAGATCATCGCATATTTGACTCCAGGATGCGCAAGCACATCCCTGTCAATTCGCCCAAATGCACTCGGGCCTGCGCCGTCTGCAAGGATGCGATTACCGCCGGCTGCGAGGTTACCAAAAGAGATGTGTTTGGTGGCAGGACTCTTCTGCAGTCTTGCAAGAAGTAGATCAGGCCATCGGTTATTTTGGTTTGTTGTAGATCCTCTGCCATCAGTGATTGAGTCGCCTACGATGAGAAACGAGCCTTGCTTAGGAGGGACCCATGCCTCAATGCTAGAGAGGAAGTACCAATGTGCTGCTGATTGGGTGCTTGCATCTGTTACTGCGAGTTGAGCTGCGTTCACAGCGTTACCATATTGCCACCAGCTCGTTGTCCTTGAACCGGGATGCGACGTAATCGAATTGGTAGTCTGCCCGGCAGCAAGATACATTGTAACAGTAACGACCTGTTGTGCTTTGATGGGGAAATTGAGTGGGTCAGACACAGCAAGTGCGCCATTGGGGATGCTAATGGAGTCCTTGCCGGAGAAAGTGACTTTTTGGACCGTCTTGGGTTGGATTTGATGGATGCCTGCTGTGTTGTTCGCGGGTAAAGCCACAGTGACTGCAGTTATGGGGAGATTGGAGCCTCCAAAGACATTTGAGAACTTGAGACGGATCTGCCCAGCTGCAGCAGTAAGGTAGAGCGTTTGACGTATTGTGGCATTTACAAAGACGGCACCGGTCTGGTTCTACATTCATGTATCAGTCCAAATTCATACAGATTAGAGAGAGGACATACGAATGGAGCTGGGGGCAAGTTCGCAGGCTCTGTCAGCTGGGGCATTGACGCCCAAGCGTCAATCCAGTGGCCATTGGAAGGATTTGGACGAATGGCTCTTTTTGCGGCCTTGTTGATGTCGCTTGTATGACCTTGCACAGACACAACCACCCCGACCAGTAATAGCACTACTCTTGAGAAGAACATCTTGCATCAATTGCTCTTCGATTGAGCTTCGGGGAATAAGAAAAAACAATCGCCTCGATCGCCATGAAAGGGGAAACCCACATGTTTAATACTTGCCACAGCCGCAAGACCGGAATTGCGGGTACAGGGAAGATAGGAGGCTAAGAAAAGACACGAGCACGAATAGAGTAAGAATCCTGAACAATGCAGGAACCAATCTTTGAATGGTTCCTAAAGACACGTTAAAACGCGGGGATCTGCGGAGATGAACGGGTAAATTGCATTGCGAAGATTAACCTGGTTGGTGGGAGAATGGTCCCTCGCAACATGGTTTACCCATCGGTTGTAAAAACCGCGTAATCTGCAATTGTGACGTTATAAGACTCGGCCTTTACGCGACTGGCAATTGCATCGACAGGTAGGAGTGTGGAAAGCAACCAACTCCCACAATGCGAACATCTCAAGAAGTAATGATAGCCCAACAAAGGGTAGATATGGTACTGAAGCATTGCGCACAATTTAGCCGAGTGAAAAAGATTTGTTTGGCCAAACCTCAAAAATTGAGGATCAGTTGAGGGAGAGAATTGATTCGTGTTCATTGGTATCTTCGCATCTAACCGTTAGGACAATGGTATCAGAAAGCTGAGGTGTGGGTGTAACACCAAAGATGCTGCAAGAAGACATGAACAGATGCCCAAACTTGAGGCAGGGCACTAGCACATTGACCAGTGCGGAACTTGATGCGTGTGAAAGACTCTGATTACAGTCCATACACCGTATGGAAGATTGTCTCGTACTCCTATGGCGTATTTTTCATAAACTTGTACGAGGACAGGCCGTTTCTAGGATTGCTCAAGTCAAGCATTCCCAAGTTTCAAGCTGGGATGGCAGCATTGATGATGATTAGGATCCTGCTCGTGAAATGCGTCTAGTTTGCGAGTGGAAACGCCGACGCCGACCGGGAACTAGACTCTGGCCGGGAAATGAATTTGGACATTGATCTCGACTTGAACGGCAAGCAAGTGCCAGAGCTCGATGCTCAGCAAAGGCTTCCAAGTTTCATAGTGATGCCTGGAGAACTTTGGGTGGCTAGGCCATGGCGAGGTCAAAAATCGTCGTCGTCATCAGCCTTTTTCTTCTTGCGGGCGGAGGCCTTCTTCTTCTTCCCATCCACATCCATTGCATCGCCCTCACTCTTCTCGGGCGCGTCGGCGACCTTGGACACGATCTCGTTGAGGAAGTCGAATTGCTCGTTCTTGGTGATGGCCTGCTTGAGGTGGACGGCGCCGACACGCTTCGAGTTGCGCGACTTGGCCTCGGCGGCGGCCTTTGTGACGAGCGATATCATGAAGAGCTCAAGGGCTTTTGCTGTGACAGAGTGAGCATATGGAGATGGAGGGCGGGGGTGGGGGAAAGGAGGATCGACTTACAGACAACCACAGGCGTAACCTGCGCAACCTTGCCCACATCGTCGTCGGCCTGCATGATGCGCTTTATCCTGGCAACGGGGAAGTGGTTCTTGATGGTGATGTTGTCTGTACTTGGCGGCAGCGTCGCAGGCATGGCGGGCAGCGAGGCGTCTGGTATGTAGTCTGCATCTTGCATTCCCTCGTCGGTGCGCACACGGCGAGGCATGTAGGCGGGCGGGGGCAAAGGAAGCGTGTGCAGAGTCGGGCTCGAGGCGGGGGGCGTAAAGGGTGTGACGTGAGAAACGGAGCCTCTGTAGCCCTGGTGCTGGGGGTGGATGGGCGGCTCAGGCTGGGCGTGGTGGGAAGAGAGGTCGGGGCTCTGTGGAGCCCAGGAGCTGTCCATTGGCTGCAGCTGGGGGAGGGGGGGGGGAGGCAGAGTCGCAGGCAGAGTCGGGCAGCGGGCAGCAATTGGCCGGCTAAGCGACGGGCAGCGGGCAGCTTGACGCAGCGTCTCTGCAAAGTGCTTGGTGTGCTGTGTGCTGCGGGCGGTGTGGCAGAAACGGACCTTCTGGCGGGGCATGCAGCACATTTTATCTGCCCTGGGCTCTGCTCGGCGCTAGGCCGGTTGCACCCTTTTTCTTTGCTTGCGCAGCACAAAACAGCCCGCCGTCGCTGCCGCTCGACCATGTTTCCTCCCAGCTTCGTCGCCATTCACCGGCGCACCCACCCCACCCCGCCCCCCCTCCCCAATCGCTGTCGCAGTGACGGTGGACGGGCGGGCGACGGGCGACGGGCAACGGGCAACGGTGAATTGCGCGCGTTGCAGCAGTGGATGACGACACGAGCACGCCCGAGACTCTGCCGCAATGGCACCTTGCCTTTTGCTTGCTTGCAACGACAAACCCCGCCCCCAAGCTCGTGGTTGATCGGCAGCATCAAAGAGCAGGCAGTCGCTGACGGTGAATTTACTTGATCTAATCTGACACGCTGCACACACGCGCGCGCGCGGGCTCCTTGCTGGTCGACGCGGCCTCACTCGCTGGCTACTGTACATAGCTAATCTACATTCAAGTGTCCTTCGTAATACTCTTGTCCTCTTGCCTGCCTTCTCGTTCTAGCCCTTCCCTGAGCCAGGTTTCTGCAAGGCTGTTCTTGGGATCGTCTTCAGGGTACCCGCGCTGCCGCCTAACATCGAGTACCGCCTGGCGCACTCGTCGTGTGCACTCTTTGCGTAAGCTGACGGCTTCGTCCGAGTGCTTGAGCGCATCGCTCAGCACCCCAATTCCAAGGCCCCCGCTGCTCTTCTCCTCGGCGGCGCGCATCTGTTTCCAGCGACGCCGCAGATCTCCAAATACCTCTTCGCCGTCCAGTTTCTCGCCAAATGTCACCCTGACATTCTTGAATGCGCGTGGAATAAATCGCGGAAACGTTCGCGTCTCGTGCATGATGTCGTCGAACCCTTCAATGAAAATGGGCACAATGTCGGGCAGAGGCTCACTCTCGAGAATCAGTCGCGATACTCCCCACTTGAAGTACCGCATGATTCTATCTTCTGTTTGATGGATCATGCCTTCTGGAAAAATGTGTACCCATGCATGCCGCCGGCTGAGGTATGCCGAAGGCGCAGGAAACGTATCGACGCCGTTGGTGCTGAAAGTGAGGTGTCCACTGCTGAAAGGGTCAATAAGATCGGGGCTCTTGAGCGATGTCGCAGGCTTCTCTGGTGCATCATTTGCATCAAGAAAGGGTCCGCCAGACAGGAGGCGGATTGCCTGCGTGATCGTTGGCTGGAAGAGGCCGCCATACTGCGAGTACGCTGATCGATGGGTGGGCAGGACCTGCCCAAGGGTGAAGAACGTCGACAGCCCTCTAATACAATGTCAACAAGTACACTGCGCGTGCCGAGTCAGCCATACTTGTTGGTAAAGCATAAATCGTAACTCCCCAGTCCCCAACGCAGATTGTCTGGATTGAACATGTAGCTGAGTGGGAGTATGCCCCAAAGTATCGGGTCATCCATTCTGGTCACTGTATGAGCACATTTCTTCCAGACGGCCAAATGCTCAGCAGGCATGACTCTACGCACACTGATATGTGATTCGAAACTACATGACCATTAGCATTCATGGCGCACGCCAACCATTCATGATCGCAGCTGCATACCCGTCAATAGACCTCTCTCACGTCCCTCAACGTTCTTTCGCTCATCAAGAAGCTCGGTGAAACTGTCCATTCCATGCGTCTCCACCCTACTTAGTCCTGACAAGAAGCCTTTACACAGCAGACCTACGACGCCCATAGTAAAGGCCGACGCCGCCCGCCATGGCCCACTCGGCGCCTCGGGCTGCTCCTCAGGTCGCATTTGATGTAGTCGATGAGTGAAGAAGACATGTAAGAATTTGAACAGATTCGATACGATGACGCGCGAAACGCCACCTTCCAGGGACCGGAAATTTGCGCAGGGATTGTTAGCCTTCCAAAGCTTGGGCCCACCTGTGGCGGACGGGCTTGCTGTGGCTCTTCTGAATTGACGACCCTCCTTCCGCAACGCCCGTCTTCGTTGCACATCAAGACAAGCATCCGAAACCCAGCAATAACGTCGCGACTGACACGCTTCCTGTGCAGCCTAGCGATTCAAGAAGCAATCATCAAATTCTAGTATGCCGCCACCAAAGACAATCTTTACCTCCTACGAACGCAACGCTCTTAAGGATAGGTGGGGATCTCAAGCGACGCGTCTTACTCGTGACTCCTTCCTACCGTTTGGATCTTGCCAATTATGTCTTCTTCCAGCAGTTGATCCAGTATGCTGTCCTCAAGGCGACCTTTTCTGTCGAGAATGCGCCATGACCAACCTCCTTGCTCAACGAAAGGAGATGAAGCGAATGGAGAAGATTAACGAACGGCAAAAGCTAGAAGACGACGACCAAAAGGAGCGAGAGGATGAGGTGGCAAGATTGAGGTCTGTTGCAGATTTTGAAGCAGTGCAGATGGGACTCTCACTCAAAACAGGCACAGGCGCAAGGGTGCTAGGACGGGAAGGTAGTACGATTGTAGTGGAGCAAGAGTCGGGCTCGAAAGGAGAAGACGGTAGATGCAAGAAGCGCAAGTTCGAGATAGATGAGGAGGAGCTAAAACGTATCGCAAGCGAAGAACAAAGCAAAGTGAAACGAACGTTGGACGAAGAACGCAGGGCTGCAAAGGGCCATTTGCCAAGCTTCTGGGTTCCAGGTGAAACACCGGATCAACATCATAAGGGCTCAGAAAAGGCGAAACATACACCGACATGCCCATCTAGTAGCCCAGAACACCCGCACAGCCTATCGCTCAAAGGGCTAACGAACGTTAATTTCCACGAGGAAACGTCAGCAGATACAGGTAAGCCATCACGAAATTGCCCAAGTTGTCAGAAATCCTTGTCGAATAGCACGAAAGCGATGATTGCCATCCCCTGTGGGCATGTTTTATGCAAGCCATGTGTCGAAAAGTTTCTAAGACCGGAGCATCGGCATCAGCGAGACGTACATGACGATGGACCGGATCCGGAGTCAATACACTGCTATGTATGTGATGCAGATCTGTCTGCAATCCTGGCGGGGACGAAACAAAATGATAATGAGAGCAAGAAAAGGAAAGACAAGAACAAGGGACTAAGCCCGGGGCTCGTAGAACTTAGGAGTGAAGGAACCGGGTTTGCGAGCGGTGGAAAGGCCATGGTCAAGCGACAGGGTGTTGCCTTTCAAGTTTAGACATACCCCTATCTTTTCACGACCCCCGACGGCTTTTTATCATAAATGAATTCAGAATCTATGAGGGCACTGTCACCTCCAACAGTGGCGACTTGTACGCACGGCCTCGTGGACTTGAGGTATGAAATGTGGCAACAAAAAAAGACAGAAGTCCTTGCAAGCATTCTTCGTCGTGACAACAAAAATCTGAAAGTCAAAAACATCGAATTATCCGACAGACAAACAGATGGAGCTTGTCACCTCTCCCATGCAGGCAATACGTGGGCGAGGAGTGGGAGTGTTCAGAAAATGCCCTCTGTGCTGGATCTTGTATTCCAGAAGAGAGAAAGTAGTGCGTGCAGGAAAAGTGGTAGCTGTCTTCCGCTTGTAAACAGGCAGCTACTGAATTCGTGGGCCGTTTTCAAATATCTCTGAGCATAATAAATCTTTGCTTGATGCATTCCTGATGCAGAAAATAGGCTAAATGTAAGCGTCCTCTAGTAGGGACGTCATTCTCCAATGTTTCTCGTTACACGAAATTCTACACGATGCCCTCCTGAAACCGCTCAACACCTCTCTTAATCTCCCTGACTATCTCCAATGCTTCATCCGCTGTGCTAGCCTCAAAATCATATCTCTTCGTCTCCCTCTCCTTGAAAACGATAACTCTAAACATTTTGTTATGTTTTTTGCTGACTTTACTTCCCACCACACTTGAAAAATGCACAGTAGTGGTCTTTCCTTGCCCTTCAACCCACGCGCCTCCGCCGCGAGCACCAGCTTTGGCGCCAGATTCGCCGGGCATGATGTGTATGTACTCGTTGTCCAGGGCGAGAATACGGGATGTGGAAGAAGCGAAAGACATGGGCTGCTTGCGCAGGACAGCATAGCGGCGATAATAGCCTGTTGTTGTAAGGTTGAGAGCAGCAGAGCCATCGTGTTTGGCAAGGGGATGGATAAGTTGGTGTCCAGAAACGGCAGCGTTCACACGTTCGCCCTTCTTAGTCTTCTTCGGTGCGCCGCCGGTGCTGATGATGAGCGGTGCATTAGGTGATGACGATCCCGGGGATCCAGCAATTCCAAACACGCCATCACCAACGAAACGCCGACGCAACAGGTCGAGGTCAGTTCGGGTGTCCAGTGCTTCCACTGTCCGGTCCGGAGGCGCGACTGTGGTACTGCCGCTTACTCTTAAAATGTAAAGGGCCTTCTCGAGACGTAAGTCACGACATACTTGGTCGAAGATGTCAGCAATGTATGTGTCGGTTGTGCAGGATATAGGTATATGTCTTGTGTTGAAGTTTTCGTCAGTGAAGTGGACCGTGATTGTCTTAGGCGCTCCAGTGCGACTGGCGGCGTGGGATTGTGGCACCTTAGGGACATCGGCCAAGTTACTTGTGTCTTTACGAGTCGCAGTCGGCGCAAATGAAGGGCCTGTGATTGGATTCCTGAAGCTTTTTGCGCGGTTGGGCAAAGGCTTAACGGGCTTCTTCACCTCAACATCTTCAGAAGCGTCTTGTTGTGAGGCTGCTGCCGCCGCCGCCGCCTCCCGGCTATAGAGCGGTGTTATTTTCTCGTTCTCGCTGATTTCTCGTTGTGTTGCTTCTACTAGGGCGAATTCATCCCACGGTTTCTCTCGTGCACGGGGTCGCATACCACGAGCATTGTTAGAAGCGAAATCCTTTAATGGCTTATTTCTAGTCAGGGGGGGAAACTCGTCGTCAACCTCGCCGTCGTCGTACATTCTCATGACCCAGCAATTGACATTCATCTTCTCGGCACGAAGCGGCGGCTCGAGCTTTTCTTCTTGGTAACGGTGCAATGCGTATCCAATGGCTTCGGCCACAGTAGGACCTTCGGCTTTGTCATTGAACTTTCGGATGAGCAGCTCAACAGCTTTTGAAGGCCTCGAAGAGAACGGATAGTAAATTTTAATGTACAATGGGTTTTGCTGAGCCTCGCTAGCAGCATTCCATGCCGCAAAGCGTTGCAGCGGGTTGGAAGGCTTCTGCTCTTTGGCTTGTAAGGCTTGCGTGAGCGCACTCACTGGCAAAATAAAGCTAATAGGCCTTGGTGGAGGTAATGCTTGTAGGGTTGGTTGGAGCGATTCTTTCCGCTTTCGTGGTGACATGTTATTGAAAGGCGTCAAGCCAGGCATGGTGGGGAGTTCAGAAGGGGGGGAGGAGTCAAGGGGGTCACCACCCGCACCTATGAGGGATTCGCTATCAGCAGAGCCGGAGAACTCAGAGGAGAGAGAACTATCTGATTCGTCGCCCTCGTGTAGGGCTTCCAGACGCGCCCCTACGGTTTCTCCTTCGTCTTCCTGAATTCGTTGTGACAGTAGTTGGCTTGCACTAGCGGCTTTCCGGGGATTGACCCTTCGCTTTTTGAACGAGGAATTGTCGAATTCGTTCTCGGACGACATCTCGCTACTCGTTATGGTGTCTCTCCTGGCTCGTGTCTGGGCCGTGTCCACTGTGCCTAATGAGCCCCGGCGCAGGGTACTATCTGCAGGCCGCGACGGAGAGGTGACCATAAGCGAAGGTCCTCCTCCAGACTCTTCCAACTCGTTCCTCAGAGCAGATCCTCGTATAGGCGAGGAGCCAGACCGTGTCCGCAGTGGCATCTTGGTAAACTTGATCTGATTCGCAGGTCTGTAGTGAGCAAGTCAGCTTGAAGCTGTGTGCAAGGAGAAGGCTGCCCACCTCTGTGCTTCGTCGTCATCATCGCTCTCGTCGCTCAGGTCACTGCTGTCGTCCTCCTCCAGCTGTTCCTTCCTCCGCCTCCGCTTCGCATTCAAGGTAGGGCCAACCGTGTCGTTGCTGCCACCCCCTCCCGTGACCATGCCGCCTTCGTCTTCATCGTCGCCAAAGCCTTCTGGGGCCTTCAGACCAGCTGAGCGTGGGGCCTGGAAGTATTCTGACGTGATTGCAGTGGGAATGGGCGGCGAGTAGGTGCGCTTGATGTCTGCGGCGTTGGGGAGCCATCCTGCCGCGCGAAAGGCGGCATTGTTCAAGACACTCGAGTCGACATTGATTAGACGTTCGCCGACGCCGTCCTTGATCGAGGAGAGGTATGCAGTCCGCAGCTGGAAGAGGACAAAGCTGGACCAGAGGTTAGCGAGAGGGGTAGAGATGGAGATGGAGGCGGTGATGCTGCTGCTGCTGCGTGGCTTACTCTTCGTTCTGAAGGAGCGACATGATGAGAGCATCAAGGGTTCATATTCCGTTAAAGGAATTGCATAATCAGGCCAGCTGGACGACTATCATAAAGTCATGGCGGGGAAGCTGTTGGAGAGAGCGTACCTGGACCCTGCTGGACGGACTGCTTGGCAGCGGTCATGGACGCGAGCATATTCGAGCATCAAACCATGGCGAGCTGCTGACCTTGACCTTACTCCCGCAGATCCAACTTGCACGACACTATGAATCTCACCGCCTACTCAGACTCGGAATCCGACAGCGATGGCGGCGGCAGTGTGCCACCCCCACCGAAGCCCGCCGCGAGGCCGCTGCCAAAGGCCGCCTTCCAGAAAGTTGTCAATCGCTCCAACCCCGGCCGGATAAAAGTCAACTTGCCCGGCGCATTGCAACCGCTGGTAGCCAAGGATGATATCGATGACGAGACTCCACCTGCAAAGAAGCCGCGTTTGGGTGGTGGTGGGGCATTTGGTGGTTTCAATGCAATGCTACCTGCACCAAAGAAGCCAAACGTGACCACGACGCTCGCAAACGCCAGTGCAGCTGCTGGAAAGAGAGGGCTGGGGAAAGGGCTTGCTGCGGGCGTCAATCTCAAGACTGGTGCAGAGCCTGCATTTCGGCGCGAGCAAAGGGCAGACATTGACGAGTATGATGAGAATGGCAACCCAGTCAAGAAAGAGCCCATGCAGAAGGAAGACTTCAGAGCCATGCTGAAGCTACCTCCTTCAAAGGCGGCCACGTTGCAAGTAGGGGTAGAGACAGCTATAGATTCGATAAGCGTGGAGCCACAAGTACCAAAACCTGCGCTTCCTCAGTTTGTGCCCATGTCCGTCGGGAAAGGCAAAAGGAAGAAACCGGTGGCCCCTCGTCCCGCTGCTGTGACATTGGAAGAGGCCAAAGAATCAAGTATAAATCTTGGAGCTCTGAAAACATCAGGTACAGAGTCGAGACCGGCACGCAAACCCAAGGTCTCTTTGTTCGGAGTTCCCAACGATCCGGATGCTCCAGCTAGAAGCTTGCCAGATGGCCAGTATCAACCATTGTTACATGTTGTAGAAAACGAAGAGCATGGGCCCGTCACCATTTCCAATGGCGCCTCCGATTCACAGTCATCATACCATCCCACATATCATGCACCTTCGCAAGCCAGTGGGTCAACTCCGAACGACTTGACAAATATCGCCTCCGAGTTAAACCTCTCCGAAGCAGAACGACGCCAACTCTTCGGCAAGAAGGGACGCGGCGGCCCAGATGTCTCATCAGCTAAGATTGTGGAATTTAACACAGATACCGAGTATGCACATAACGAGAGGGTGCGACAACAGGGTGAGCAAGTACAGCACAATGCCCTCAAGTCTATATCAGGTACCGGGAAAAACAGCTTAAGAAGTTTGGTCAGCCAGGCGACGTCGCAGAAAGATGCCCTAGAAGATCACTTTGCTAGCGGCCACCGGAACAAGAGGGAGGCTGGCAATCGATATGGGTGGTAGTGAACAGAACAAATCCATACCATGGCGCTCTTTCGACATTTTCAATCAGACCACACTCTGTACTGCAGTCTTCATGAACCTTTACGTACCGCCTCTTGCCACCAATCGCGCACCGCGACGAGCAACCAATGATGGCAAGTGAACATTAACAGTGAGTAATATTTCTTGCTAGATAGATCAAAGCACAAATTTATTCCACCTTCGCTTGGTTCTCTTGCTCTGTTCTGATGATTTAATAAATGATTGAACCATCTGTTTCCTTTTCTCGGATGCTTCAGAATTTCCCCTCTATTGGTTCAATACACATTTTCCTTTTTCAGCTCTTTCACCTGCCAATTGAATGTACTTTCACGCGGAGACAAGGTAACGTTCGGCTGCCTATAACATCGCCACGCCCGTGCTCCAGCCCCAGCGACAGCTTCGCTCCATTCAGACTGTGTTTAAAGCCAGAGCGTCCGCCAGGTCAGTTCCATCTTTACTGTTCTTTTCTACTTCTCACTAGTTCGAATAGCAGCTCCCTGTCGATATACATTGGTGACGCGTACGCGGGTGGGAAATTGTGAAACTTGACTTCACCGCGGAATCGCAAGCTCTGTCGTCTACCTGACCTGTACGCTTACCTCCGATTTGATTCATGCCTTGTTACCAAACTTTCTTCCTTCAACCCATTGCGGCGCTCTGTGCATGTATTCTCGTTCACATCACTTTGCCAACACATGTATCGGGTTCGCTGATGAGTTTACAGTAATTGAGTCCTTAAACCAGTAGTCCATCAAGGAAATCAATCAGATACGTTCATGAGTCTCCAGCAATCAATTGTTAAGGGCGGTGTTCCCGCAGGAGAAGCGTATCTTACGAAGAACATGGACGACCTCAACTTGAACGAAGGCCGCAACGCAGGATCCAAGTTCGACGCAGAGCAGAGGCAGGCCCGCACGCCTGGAATCAAAAAGAAGAAGCGCCATTGCAAGCAAAATGTAAAGCGCAAAGGTGAGAGAAACCATACGCGGCAAATGAGCACAGGGAATGGTCAGGTTATCGTACGTACGTCAACGCCTGCTATAAACATTCCGACGGTCGCCACAATGTTAGTCAAGGATGACCAAAACCTCCCAGAGTCACCAAACCAACAGCAGAAGAACATTGAAAGTGAGGGCACTGTCCACGACTGGGTGCCTGTCTTGCCAAATTACGAAGTACGCGCTATTTCTTGTGCCGACAAGATGATGTCTTCCCATGTTATGGGCACCAATAGAGAAAAACGTGGTGTTTTTGCAACAGAGAATATTCAACAAGGCACGCGCATCATATCTGAGCCGCCCTTGATCACCTTGCCCGCACCAGGTTATCAGATTGACGGCCTCATGGTGGCTTTTGCGGAGCTTCCAAAGTACGAACAGGATCGTGTCTGGGGGTTGGATCCATCCGACTTGTCTGTATCACCATTGCTAGAAGCTCTTGCTGAAATAACGGAACCTATACTTGCACGAACGATGCAAATAGTGAGAAAGCCCAAGAAAGACTGGACTGAAGAAGAAGAGGGTGATTTTAAAATGTCTGGAGCAGTACTCGAACGTGCGCTTGAATCGCTCCGTATAGCTGCTCGCTGGCATGCAAGTTGTCGATCACTTATCAATCTACCTGAGGATGAGCAAACGACAATATCCAGTAACTTGCCTTGTACAGGGCTCTTTATCGAGACTGCACACCTACGGCACTCCTGCGTTCCGAATTGCTATGCACATTATAATTCCATCTCCAACCGAATGACGGTGCATACTACCAGGACCATTGCAAATGGAGAAGAGTTGACCCTTTCCGGCATCTCAAATATTTACTACCAGAATTCCGAAGATCGTGGGAAGGAGCTAAACTACAAGTTCGGCATCAAATGTAGTTGTGAGGCTTGCAATCCCTACCACCCTCAGTTCAGAGTACACGAACACGCCCGAACACGCGCCAAAGTTAGAGCAGTTGAGCTAAATCAGTTCTTGACTCAGGTTGAGATGATTGCATCCGATAATATTGTCAATGACCTATGTCTTCCCCCTGACTTCATTGCGCAAGGTCGACCAACCCGCGAAGAGCTCGAGGAGTACGCGCAATCTATCGTCGACCTCACAAAAGACCTCAAAGTGACCGGTTGTACCAGCCTGGAGCTTGTTCGTTGGTACAATGGTCTCATTGATCGCATACAGCCCAGGCTCGCAGATGAGATTTCTATGGAGAACAGGTTGGTGCTGTGGAAAGTGATGTTAGCTCGTGCAACCGGGTGTGAGCATATTGCTCAAAGGTGCTTGGGGGAGGATACTGAAGAGTTTGAGACGATTCGAAAGAGGAGGGAGCGTATTGAGTCAACCATCAAGAAGGCAGAGTTACGTATGAACTACAGCATTCAATGAGGAGAATTATCTAGACGAAAGGTATGTTTGAAGAGGTACATGGTGGTGAGGCACCTACAGAACTCTAGAAATGTCCGAAGGATATGTTCCAGACTGTATGTCAACGATTAGCTTCTTTTACCGACGAGCTTTTCAAGGGTTGCTGTACTGCCCAACGTGTCCCAAAGACCGCGCCCCATTTTCGCTGTCATTGGTCCAGCTCAATTGTAATATGTATCCATTTGATTGGCCTAGTTCAAATTCTATCGCTGCATGCTAGATTTTTGCATTAGATTCTTTGGTTTTCTAAGCGGCCTTCAGAGGGCATCTCTTAGACGCAGCAAGCAAACGAAATGAGGACTTTTAATTCAAGTCTCTGCTTTACACACGGGGGCCAACAGTGAGTCTTCATGAAACCTGCCAACATTTTGTACATGATGACACTCGAACATGACCGTGATTGGGATTTTGGACGAATATAATAACGATGGATAGCTGGCACATTACAGTCACTCCTGAGCTAGCACAATTCGTAGAACTCATGGGTTCCAGTCGTGATGATAAAGTATCAAGGCGCCGCACCTAATCTGTAATGCTCGATGCACCATGATCAAAAAGACCTCCAAGTGGTTGCGTGCGGCTGCCTTCGTATGAATACATCCCGGCATTCCATGACTCGCACAATATAATTTTTATTGGAATTCATGAGTATGATAACAGTGTGATGGTAAATAAATGGGGAATTTGAGGAGTCCAAGGGCCCAGGAACGATAAAATAGATGGAAATCAAAGGACATCTACGTTAGAAAGAGCTAGCTTTTTGGAAGCAGCGTCTCAAAAGCGCCAAATGTGATATTTCAAGGCCAGGTCAATCCATCATTGTCCGAGAGCGGCCGCTTTCGCCGCCGCTGCGTCTTTCTTTCGCTGAAGGTATCGCTCTTTTGCGCTACTGATTTCAGTCGCTGTCTTTTGGCTCTTGCTCGCATGCTGCAGCTTTGCTTGCTCCTCTGCCTCTTCGTCGGCTTTCCGTTTATTCGCAAGCTCAATCTGCTCGGCGATCATCTGTGTCTGTCGTTCTCGCTGCGCATTACGTTCTGGCTTCGGAGCCTGGTAGTTTGACTGAGTCGCAATTGTCCGTGCCGATGCCATAGATAGAGTCGAAGCTGGCTTTGGTTTCGCGATAATGTTCAACCCGGCATTAAGCAGCTGTCGTTTGTCCGCGACCTGCCCTTCATCATTCAAAATGACATGCTTACCTTGCTTTCGCAGCTCCTCAACAATCTTAGCATCTGTTTGCTCCGTCTCGTCATGAACGATTGGCTTGACGCCTTCCTTTAACGCTTGAGCAGCGGCATCGACAGCCTCTTGATGTCTTTGTTCCTGTTCCATCAACATCTGCTTGTGAAATCCTTGCATTCCAAACTTTTTCTTCTTCTCGTCTTCGGCCTCCTGTCGCTTCTTGTCCTCTTCCTCTGCCTTCCGCGACTCTTCCTGTTGCGCTTTATATGCACCTGTGACAAACTTCTCCTTGTCAGCATATTCATCACCCTCAGCTTCTCTTTCCCGTTGTAGCAGCTTGTCCCGCGCCCTTATCTGGTCCTTCTTCCGCTGTTCAGCCGACTCGAAGAGGCTGTCCATGTACTTTGGCTTTCGCTGCAGCGAGTCTTCCCGTTCTGCTGCTGCTCTGGCGGCACTCTTGGCATGCAGAGCATCGTAAGCGGTGTCGTAGTCGTATATTGTCGCATCGACTTCTATAGCTTCCTGCGCCCGCCTTTCGGCCTCTTGTGCGCTTGCTGAATATCCCATGGTGGTGGGATCACCTTCCTTTGGCTTTGATCTCCGCGTTGGCAGAACTGGCGGTTGTCCCCTCCTCGGCTTGGAAGGCACCTGTTTTGAGATTGCAGACGAGGAGACGGCAATGTCTTCCAAGACGAATTCCCCAACATCTTGGACGCCATCCGAGGCCTTCGCTTTGTCTTTCACATTGTCGTCGACGTCGTCTTCCTCGTCCCACAGCGCCTTCTTCTTGCCCCCAGCGAGCCTGGCGGCAGGCTTTGCGGGCAAATTTCTAGCCTTATTCTTCACGTTAAGCCCAAACTTGAAAGACATGTTTAGAGTTGCTTGTGGAGCTGCGGTGGCGGCTGGCGAGATGAGACGTGAATGCCAAGGCGGAGTGAACCAGTGAGAGAGGCGATTGCCCGCATCACCTCCGCACCCTGTTCTTTGACGTGCTCCTCTCTGCGTCATCCTGCTCTCCCACAACGGCGAGCAGTCCATGTGATGATTCCCATGCACACCTGGCAGTTATTGCATCAGATTTCTCACCATGGAGGAGCAGGCTAGTGATGCGCCAGCAGAAGGGGTGTACAACAAGGCCAAGGCTTCCCGGTTCCGCTTCAAATCGGGTGCGCAGCGCAGCTCAAATTGCCACGACAAGGGCAATCATCATGAGGATTCCGAAAATCGTGCAACAAAACATCGCGGACCACACAGGAATGGCAAGACACGGCGAAGCCATCGGGATCGGAGGCGCAGACACCACCAACGCACCTCTCAAGTCGACCAATATATTACGAACACCCGGGATGGAGAGTATTATGACCCCGACCACCGCTACCGCGAATCACTCTATGATGACTTGGGCGCGACAACTGCTAGCTCCCCCCGAGCAGGCCCTGACGACGCATTCCGCGAGTCCCTCTTCGACGCCCTCGCAGACGATGAGGGCGCCGCCTATTGGGAAGGCGTATATGGCCAACCTGTTCACGTATATCCTATCATGAAGCCAGGTCCGGACGGGAAACTCGAGCGCATGAACGAGGAAGAATATGCAGAATATGTACGCACTAAGATGTGGGAGAAGAGTCACCAACATATCCTCGAAGAGCGGGAAGCACGAGAAAAGTCGCGCCAGAAGAAGAAAGACCAGCAGCACCAATTTAATGCGGAGTTTGCACACGAGGAAGCAGAAAGGGAAACAATACGGCAGCGCATGCAAGAGACTCTTCGGCGGGGCGAAGAGCGGAAGAAAATCAAAGCAGCTCAAGCTGCTTGGGACATGTACTTGAAGAAGTGGGACGACTTGAAAACGGCGCAAAACGATACACCAGGGGCAGCGTCAAAGATGTTTGATGTGATACCATGGCCCGTGGTTTCGGGCAAGGCAAGCCACGTGTCAAAAGAGGAGATTGAGCGCTTTCTGCGGGGTTCAAGCACTTGGAAGGACGATTCTCTTGCGACACTCAAGGTTGAGAGGGTGCGTTGGCATCCAGACAAGATACAGCAACGTTTCGGGAAGCACATCGATGCTGATGCGATGAAGTTGGTGACCGCTGTATTCCAGATCGTCGATCGACTTTGGAACGACCGACAGTAGTGTGAGCGATTTATTGAACAAAGACACGGTTGGCGTGACGCTGGACAAGTTTCTTTTGGAGATACCCCATGATATAATGACATAGTATGCAATGTCAAAGTACTTTCCCTTGTCGCTCCGTGCCACCATGAGCCGTCAACTTGCGAATCTGTGGTCCTGACCAGCCTGCTATTTTTCTTGTCAGCTGGCCGTCCTATTCAAGCCATATCCGCCTTCCCCGCATCGACTTTGCAAGCACAATATAGTCATGGCGAAGTAGCCGTGTGAAGTGATACACAAGGCCTGCTCGCCTGCTCGAAAGCCCCAAATACCCTGAACCGGTTAAATGCTTGGTTCTGGGCAAAAAGGCTTTTCTCAACTCCATTGTTGTGTACTTGGCCTATCACAATCTCGATGAAGCCTATGCCAAGATGTCTATATTGGACACAGGCTAGTGGTGGCGTGTAGATTGCCTTGATATGATGAGGGTCCTACGGGTACGGGTCTAAGTTGAGCTTGACGTTAGGCTCGGTCATGATACACGATTTTGACCGCAAATGTAGGGCCAGGCTATCCTTGGTCAGGTCCAGCTCTTTGTAGGGTCGACAAAATGAAGTCTCATTGCCTAAACCAAGACAATAACTACATTTCTCTTGGTGTACGGCTCTCTAAAGGACATATAGCATGACCAGATATCCCGAAGCATGTCCACGTCAGATATGTCATGTTTCAATGCCGGACCATCATCAATTCATAGCCTAGAAGGCAAGGCTCGGGCGCAAATAACCGGTGGCCTGCCCCGCTAGCCCTGTAAACCACTTCATGGCACATGACGGGTAACAGGATCATGCAACCCACAGGTCTATCGGCAGAATGTATAGCATTAATTTCTATTTCAACGAGTTATCCTGCTTTGATTTTCCGGGCGGCCCCTTTGGACCGAGGTATCAGTCAACTGGCCAAATCAATCTAGGTTTCCTATGTGAAAGTTATAAAAGGACGTTTAGATCCAAGCCATGAACTGCACTAAATAACTATCAGCTAAGCAACGGATATGGTCATTCTCACTCCTACTTTTCTTGCGTTCTGCAGTGCCAGTGCCACCTTTGCTTCACCGCTCAATCTTATTCTGGCAGCAGAAGCGCGTGATGAGCCCAGTAACCTTACTACCCGGGCAACCCCCGCAGGTACTGGTACCAACAATGGTTTTTTCTATAGTTTCTGGACCGATAATCAAGGTTCTGTCACTTACAACAATGGCGGCGGCGGAAAATACGACGTCACGTGGAGCAATGTCGGCAATTTCGTTGCTGGCAAGGGATGGTATGGCGCTCTAGCATAAGTCACATACGTGGAAGTGCTGATTTAGCAAAGGAACCCCGGCGGTGAGCGTGTTGTTACATACAGTGGTACATGGAACGCTGCCAATGTAAACAGCTATGTATCGCTATATGGATGGACTCGCAACCCTTTGATCGAATACTACATTGTTGAAGCGTATGGCAGCTACAACCCATCTTCTGCTGCTCAGAAGAAAGGTACCGTTACTTCCGACGGCGGCACATACGACATTCTGCAAACGACGAGGACCAACCAACCTTCCATCGACGGCACTGCCACGTTTCAGCAATTCTGGTCAGTTAGGACGAGCAAGCGCGTGGGAGGCACTATTACCGTCAAAAACCATTTTGATGCCTGGGCAAAATATGGGCAAAAGCTTGGCACACATAATTATCAAATTCTTGCAACGGAAGGGTATAAAAGCAGCGGGTCTGCTGCAATTACAGTCAACGGACCTTAGGCAAGAAACGTCTTAGACTATTTTTGAGGGTCACAAGAGATCCCTTTTGCAGAAGGAATACTACGGAGATAAATTTTCTCCATTGCCTAGTAGATCGAAATACTATGTTCATTGCGTGCTTCCTAAGCACCAAGCTCCAAACATGGTTATCTGGTTTTGGATGTGCCATTGGATTTCACCACCCTTCCTTTAGCTGCCCTAGAGTCCGTGATCCCATGTACAAAATAACTTTCGGTAATTTCGAGGCATGCCTTCTCTAGCTCTCAACTTTGAATATAGCACCCTCTACATCATTACCCATTGATGTACTTTCCATTTTGCATCCGCGTTCATCTGCAGATCGCTTCTGCCTCATTTTCAAAACTTGTATGTGAAAGTTCCGGACCGTCGATAGCAAAACCTAAATGTATGAGTTTGGTGAGTGCCCAAAGATGGCCAAGATTGCATATACTGTATTTCGTCACGAATCTACGGTTCCTCTGACGTATCGATGCTCCCGAAAGCGTTTTCGTGAGATGGTGGGCCAACAAATTATTATATTTTTCATATCGTCTCTACTACTCAGTTGCCATTGCCGCAACAAGGTGTGAGAGTTCTTGACTTAGTTCGACAGCAATATTTTTACTGCAATGTTGTTAGGAGGGAAAACTGCTGATGAACAAGTTCTAGAAGTCGGATAGTGTGGCAAGTAGCAAGAACAGGCATATTTAACAAAGCTCTCTGAACTTGGCATGTCGCTTTCACTCATTTAACTCTATTATCAAACATAGCACTGCGTGAGAAGTATTTCATCTCTTCACATCACAAATGTGGCCTTAACAAGCATTTCGTTTTGTTCCGCAAGGACTATATGCGTGAGCTAATATGGGGTATCGAGTTCGCGTCCTGCTTAGATGTTGGTGTATGCTTATCATGTTAAGGACTTGTCTATACTCTGTCTTGTGCGCTTTTCCAAGGTAGACAGTATTAAAAGGAACATGTGACGTTGTCCACGTTGGCGAAGAAAGTGTGACAAGGAAAACTTTGAGACAGTGTCAGAGTGTGGCGCGCCTATGGTGATACTAACTTTTAACAAAGGCTGACGAAATGAACGAGCGATTTGTAGTATCTGCGAACTAATCTATCCCTTTCCATCATCAACCGTACGAAAATCCTACTTCAGGACCATAGACAGAGCCAGGTTACTAAATTTTTCGACTATCGACGATACACCACGACGCTAATCAAAACCTCAATTCACTTATGTACGATTTTCACGTACGCTACCAATCCGGTGTTAACACCTGCCAATGCGCTAAAGAAAAGCCCCTTCGCATCAATCAGCCTCATCATCAGGGCCCCCCCTTTCCCCTCCATGTACCCCGTCAGCTATACTTTGACCTCTCGATCAGATGTCATATCTTTGAGGTTCTGCTGTACGGGTACCCTTCCCTCATTCGCAACGTTCACACAGGTTTTAGCCCGTCTTTCTGCACAGCACTACGTATTTGCTGAAAGCAAGTCGTCGAAGGCGTGGAAGATGTCCACATGTGATGATTTTCGAGTGAACAGGCTATTGTAGTACAAGACACTAGGTCCCCAACATCAGACCGCAAATACGCCGCCTATACCTCATGCGCCCATTTATTGGCAGACTACCAATAACTTCCTCCAAGGATCAATCATTCCTGAGTCGAATTTCGGCAACATCGTCATCGCCGTCTTCACCTGGTCCTAGGGTCGCTTGTATACCTTCGGTAGGAGTCGAGACGCCAGGTCTAGTACCCATGACATCATCACCAAAGTCCTCAATAAGGCGGTTCTCGAGCTCGTCCGCGCCAACAGAACCCAGATTAGGTGTGTCGGATGCTGTGTCATCGAAGTCACGCTCGATACTCCTGGAATGACTCAGGGTATCAAAACTCCAGTTGGGTTCGTCGTATCGATTTAGTGGCGCATACACATCGCCAATATAATCTGTTTCGGCATCGTGGAAGCCTTCATCAGTGTAAGCCGGGGGTGGCATATCCATCTCATCCTCGCTCAGGCTCTCTACTCCTGCTGCGTTCTTTAGACGACTCCCTTGAGCTGATAGCTGAAAGCCATCCCCGCGCAGGGCTCCTGCTCCCGCTACGACTGCGCCAGCGCTCGACGACCCACTGCGGGACGAATCGCCGAGGCGCAAGCCGTTTCCCGCCGGTGAACGAGATCGAGTGTCGTTCTCGGTGTCATTTTCATCTTCAGAGTCGGGGCTGCTTTCGGCGGCAACTACTTGTTGTAAAGAAGGTGGCCCTAAAGGGTAAGGGGAGCGGCGTCGGTAAAACAAGAGGTATGCGGCACGGCTTACGGCTTTTTGGCCCGAATCGCAGCGGGATACAATGGAATCTGCTCGGGTCAGCCCTGGTGCCTTGATAGTCCCCATCTGATTACAGCACAAGAAGTGGAAAGACTTTGTGTAGTGCAATACGTAAACGCGTGACCAACTTACCATTGTAATCGTACCACTGCTTATCAAAGAAGTTTTGCGCAGTGGCTGTATAGTGACCACCTCCGAGCCCGCCGTAATGATTGTCCACCGCAAACAAGTCGTACGTGAGGTCTTTGCCCTCGGGGAACCCAACTTTGCCAGAGAGATCCAAGCCCTCTACAGGAAAATCCACAAGTTCTTCGATCTTGTCCCGAAACGACCGATGACCACTGAATCGCTTGAGGTGTATAATGAGTATATCAGGTACGGTCCAGATATCCAGCGTCTTCGTTGCACGCCGGAGCTCTTTGCACCGGTTACAGTACCATGCATTATCTTCTGACAGCACCTCACTCTTTGAAGACTCGGTAAAGCATTCCTCTAACGTGATGCCGTGTTTTCGGCGCGTGGCACGCTTCTCTTTTCTCTCTCGAATCTCGGCATCTTCAAGAGTTTCAAGGGATTTCAGAGCATCCTGGCCACGGGGATCATCATTCGAGCTGCCACCAAAAAGGGCGTCGTATGCTTCAGGATTCCATTCGAGGACCAAAGCCTCACCCATTCGAATCAAGCTCGCGTCAGTGTCATCGTCAGGAAAGTCTAGGCAATTAGGCTGCTCGGGAACCTTTCCTTTCTTGAAATTCTTATTAGCCCTATGCTTACGCTCCTGTTTTCTCTCTTGCTTTCTTTGCCTTTTACTCTTTTTCTTATTTTGTCGGCCCCCTCTAGAGAAGGATGGCGTTTCAGTTTCGATTGACTGCATCTCTTCGTCGCTGCTAACGTTTGCAGCTTCAATCGCAATGTCAGCATCAACAGCAGGTAAAGAGTTGTCATCTTCATCGCTTGAGGAGCCCTCACTCCCAGCCGGGGATGACTGAACCGACTCCTCTCGTGATGGTGGCACGCGAATACGCTTCGTGATTGGCTCAAGAGCTTTTGAATGATCCACGGTGCTCCAACCAGTTGTGACAATCTCATTGCTTTTCCGAATGTGCTTCAATTCGAAGAGTTGTCGGAACTCTGGGTGAATGTAGCTGCCCGATCGCAGTACTTTGGGTACAGCATTCTGATCCCCTACTGGTTGAGATTCCTCCACCGGGTCTGTCATTGTAACTTCAATCATGTCTTCGCCCTCAATGGATCCATCTTTAACTTGCGGGTCGTTCGGTGAGGCATCTTCTTCTGTTGTTAGAACAACATCAGAACTAGAACGTGACTGATTCAAGGATGGTGCGCTGAGTTCAGTCAATATTGGTCTGGTAGTTGATTGCGCGACTTTAGCAAGAACTTTTCGAAGTATGGTATCATAATCTTTTGCTTCTTCACGTGTCAAGACGATATAGAATGGCCACAGTGCCATGGCATAGTTCTGCGCTCTATACGATGACACGCTGGGACCGCGGTGGAATACCGGGATCAAGACTCGATCGTGCAGTGGTGATACCATATCCGGTATGTCTTCGTCAGAAGAACCATGCAAGAGAGAGTACGTCTTGTATCTTGAACCTTTCTTTTTTGGGGCAGGCCAGTTGCTGGGCGCGTTATCCAGTTCGTAAAAATATATATCATCCCTGATTCCAATATTGGACTCTGCAATGGTGAGTTTATCGTCAAGGTGCCGGTAGAACTTGTGGCTATAGACCTCCGATGCCATCAAGTGAGATGCTGCTACACCTCCGCCTCGTTTCCCAATGTACTCTTTCAAAGTTTTGATCGTAGCATTCTTGTCGAGATCCACCTCGATCTGGAAAGGTTTGGCGTACAGTGGAACATACGTAACTGTGTGAGTCCAAGTCTGCTCAATGGGAAGCTGCAGGGTGAGTTGGCTATATGGATCAAACGTGATGCTGACCTTATCGCACTCCGGACAAACCATCGTATTCTTATAGAAACCTGCATGATTGGTCAACTTTAAAGTGATTCGAAGTTCAATGTGTTGATCAAATGCAATGGAAGGGAGGAAGGTCGCCATTAGCTTTCGCCCTCTACTGTACGTACCACTGAACAGGTCCATTGAGACGGAATTGTTACGCGCGCGGTGATTGTCTCTGTAGGTTTCCCCCAATTGCTTGATAGCCTCAGGGTCACGGAAGGTGTTGTCATCAGAATCAGGGTTCTCTCGATACGGCTTCTCATGAACCCGATTCAGGTCTTCGTGTAATGCATCGACTAGCCAGCTCACAAACTCTTGGGAGTCCTGTTGACCATAACCAGAAAACAGGCTATTGGCCTTGCCAAGCGTCTGCTTGAAGTTTTTGGGGGAGAATGAAGACATGTTGCCCACGTCGTAGATGCTATTTAAGAGTGACGCGTACACCTTCGCAATAGCTCCCTTATGACCAATAGGGTTATTGGTATTGACCTCATCCTGCCACTTTTTGTTCAAAAAGTACATACTCAATTCCTCAACGCTACGCAGACATTGAAGGGCTGAATTCATATAGCACGTGTTGCCAAGATTAGTCAATCCAACGTGGCCACGTACTTTGCCGGTGCGTGTCCTTCCACGTGTGAGAGCGCCAGATGTAGGTGTGCTTCTCCCGCTGTCAGGATAATTTTGCAGAGCTCTATTCGCTTGCGTGCCAGTCTTGTTATTGGGTACAACCTTGGCTGTGTCTGATATGTATTCGCCCTTATCGTCATGTTCTTCAAGCACAATTACTTGGTCTTGGGTAAGACCAGCTTCGGCTAGTGTCAATGACTCGTTGAAAACCTCATTCGCCTTCTCGTCCTTGCCTGTGACTAGCTCACGCTCGGTTCCATATGTTAGGCCATTGAAGCTTGCTACATCCATGACAAGGGGGGTTGTTTGGATCATGACAGGCGAACCGTCACGAGGTGAAGCATCTGGCGTCAGAATGCCAGCTGGTTGAGGTAGTTGGGTATCATCTGACGAGGCAGCCTTTAGAATTCTCCAAACTCGGACCTTGTTGTTCAGGTCAATGCCAGTGGCCTTCTTCGCAACCTCAAGAAAACTCAGGAAACTCTCGTGTCTGCTGGCGACAATTTTCTCCGCGGGCCTGGCGTTCTCTGGAGTCGTTGATGGCAACTTTCGTACCTTACGTATTGTAAGAATTGGAGGGAAGAGCTCATAAATGATGTTTTCACTACTTTTGTCCGGTACTGTATTGTGCGCATATCGACGGATGACGGGAGATCCTTCCTTGAGCCCATACCAGCTAATGACCAGCTCCCATGCCTTAGCAGGTAGTAGCTCGAAATCCTGGCCCATTTGCGCCGCCTTGCTGAGAGGAACAAAGTCTTCTCCTCGCTGATCCGCGAGATCGTCTTGCAAGGCTTCTTTATCTACGAGGCCTGAATTGTCCACTGGGCCAATTGGGCCTACGGTGGCGTCCTTGCTAAAGTCTTGCGGTTTGTTGATGTTTTCTGAAGTTCTTGCCCAGACTCGCTCTAGCCATTTTTCTGATATGACATAGCCCTCCTGTCGCTCTTTCAGCTCGCCTCCCATCATGGTCATAACTCGGGCCACCTGCTCATCAAGGCTGGGGAGGTCAATTTGCTGGGCGGTATCGACGCTCGTAGCTGAGGAGCCAGCATTGGAGGCGTCGGTTTCTGAGCTACCACTGTTGGGAGCGTCTGCCATCTCTACCGATGTTGCTCGTGCACTACGCTGTAGCATCCCCGGCGCGGACGGGGTTGCTTTGGTGGCACGAGGGCTTGACTGTCCGCTACTTCGGCGCGTGCTAGACGCTGAAGCGTCGACGTCCATCTTCCCGTCGTCCATGTCCGAGTGTGGCCGCTTGGCGGGCGACGACGATCGTGGAGGACGTCGTTGCTGTTGTGGGTCAGGTTGGGTGCGCTCGACGTCTGGCATGGAGCCCTCGCGGCTGTCGAGCGTCAAGTTGGCGTAGGCTTCGCTCGGTGAGCTCGCCCCAGTATAGTTGTCCCTCGTTGACAGACTTCCAGAGTCGTTCGAGGGCTCGACCAAAACTTCGTCGTGTAGGTGTGGTGGGAGGTAGCGCGGCGGTGATGCAGAGGGGTGCGGGGAGGAGCGAGGAGACGCTACTCCAACGCCCACATCCGGTGCCTGCGCTGCGGTTTCGTCCCGCAGTGAATCTTGCGCCGTCTTCCGTTTCTTGGTGGTGGCCGTTGTGAAGCTAAGCGCCTGCCGTGAAGCCCGCGAAGAGCTTCAGGCAAGACAATGAGGCTGCGGAAGCGGAAGCGGAGTCGGCGAAACAAGACACTGAGGCTGGTGATGTCGCTTCTCTATCCACGGGACAAGTGGCAGGCGAGTGGTGAGACGTGGGGTAAGCGCAATGGCCGCAGAAAAGAGTGCAAACGGTGACATAGCCCGTCATGGCCTTGGGTTTGCCCTACAGCCTTGTAAAATAAGCGAGCTTGGCGGCTGAAGTGGTGAGCAGAGGCGGCTCCCGGCCAAGCATCTGCTAGTTGGGTAGAGCCCCAATGGAGTTGTCTCAGTCTCCAGCATTGAGTCTACTTCCTCGTTTACTTCTTTCCCGGGGGTCTTGGAGCTACTCAGCTTTCTTCACCTGGCTGCTGTTTGCTTGTTGTTGCACCGCGACCTCTCACCTCCGCGGACTCGACGGTCGCTTCGACCCTGCACACACCTCCCGCGCACCTGGTCACAGGATACGAAGAGCACATCAAGTATACATTGCAACGCTGGAAATACTTTGCTGGTGAAATACAGTACCCTGACATACGTGCTTCACAAAATTATCACAGCTCGAACGATGACCAGCACCACCAACTTATCCAGACAAGTGGCAGAGGGGACAGAACAAACACCACACCACTGGCACACAATGCAAGCTAGTCTTCATTCATCGTACATTAAACTGTCACCACCAGTAGTCGACATTTTACCTAGGGTACCTTTGTGCATTTTTAAGCTGTAACCGCCTGCACTCTGGCCTTAGACGCGGCCATGGTCTTGCCACGTGAGCGACTGCATACTACTTCAGATACACAAAAGCCTACTTCGAACTGCCACTGTTTAACCACGCAAATGCAGATGCGCCACCAATCGGGTTGGCAGGTCGTGACTTGCTAAGAGCTGCTGCATTGTCTCTTGTCTTCTCGCCCGACATAGATCTCTTTACCTGTGGGACACCCGTGCTCGTAGCAGAGTCGCCCTCGCTTCTTCGCTTGCCGTCATCGAAGAAGCGAGACTGACTTGTGACTGGCGATGAAGTTGAAGCCGACATTGTTCGCGCAGGTTTTGACGGTTTGAGTACTTTAATTCCTGTGTCGCGACGCTGGTAGCTAGGGTTTGAGCTTGTAGTTTTACCCACATTGGCCCAGTCCATGGAGCTGGGATTGGGCTTTTCGCTCTGGTCACGACGCCAGTTGCTCCAAATAGCAGGAGAGGCTCCTGAACGCGGAGCCGAGCTGGTGAACTCCAGATCTTGAGCATCTTTGCCATCAGAACGATTGGACGTAGAGAGCCCAAGTTGAGGACGCTGCTCAAAACTTCTACTGCCACTTGAGTCACCATCTTCAGAACTGCATGTTGTGCCAATGCCATTACGAGTCATAGATGGTGAAAGAGGTTCGTGAGCACCAGGCCTAGTACGGCTTTCGCTCGGAGCTTCTGGCCTTGACGAGAGGACAGGTGCCGTGGTATCCCGTGCCTGGGTAAAAGCACAAGGACGGCTGCTCGTGAACAAAGACTTGAAAGTCCGGTCATCTTCAGGCCGCACGAATGGAATATGGAGCTTGCTGTGATCGTCATCGTACAGTGTTAGCTGATTCGAAGAGAACAGAAGATCAGCATTGTGCGTTCGAAGGATGTCGCTCCCAAGGTAAATCCGAATAACTTTCGAGCTACTCGGCTCGCCTGCCTCCTCCATAAGAGTAAATTCGACTTCAATGGAGGGTAGCTGTGGCGTTGGGCTATTTGAATGTGATGATACAGAAGTTGGCACTGCCTCGGGGAGATAGACAGAAAGGCTAATTTTTCGGATGCCATCATTGTTGATAGTGATCTGGTCCTGGAAGCCAAGGCGGTGGACAATGTGGATATCTATGTATGACGTGTACGAACCAGAGCAGACGGCCGCATATAGTAAGGCGTCGTGCTTGAAATTGGTGTTCAGCCAACAACGAATTATGGCAGGCACAGAGCCGAGAATGAACAAACCAGGCGCCAGCCCTGGAGGGTCTATTGGTGTTGACGGCCTAAAGCCAGTGAGGCTGTTCGCACGTCCAGATGTCGCCGAGTGTACAGAGTGGCCTGTCGAGCTCTGTCTCCCATCTGACTTGTGCGAATAGCTGCGTTCACTCATGACATGGCCGCCCATGCCACTTCCAGTGCGTGGTATGAGGTCTAGCGATGACCTCGAGGCATGCGCCCAGTGGCCGTGGTTGGCGGTCTCGTCGAAGCGAACACTGTTCGCGCGGGACGTGGCGCCAATACGGCGCGGTTCTTCGTCAGCATCGAGCTGGAGGTTGCCGATGAGGCTACTCGAGTGGTCATCGAAGTTAGAGAAGTGCTCAGCCGTCGGCTGCTGGAGGGGGACTGAAACAGTTAGTCAACTTGACATGAAAACCATAGTCCTGTCACACCTTGTTGCGGCGTTCCTCCCAGTACCGATGGAAAGGGCGAGGATGTTCCCCAGACGTTCTTCAGGCGCGAGTCGTCCTCTTGTTTACGCTCCAGGCGAGAGATACGATCGGACAGCTCCGCTTGATTCTGCTGTACCCGAAGCATCTCGCTTTGGAAGCGCCAGAAGTCCTCGCGGGGCTGAAAGGCTACGCTCTCTGGATCCATTCCCGTAGTGCTCTCATCCCTTGGTGGGAGTGCCCAATGAAGAGACCCCTGCCGTCTCCTCGTACACTCCCCTTCCAACGTAATCGGCGAGCCACAACGCCGCCAGCTTCTCGACTCTACGTTGTTGCGTGAGCACTCCGTGTGTGTTGTTGGAAGGTGCGACCCCTGGCGCAGAAATGTCTCGGTCCAGTGGAGGCGACAGAGATGCGACAAAGATATGTTGTTGCGGGCGGCTTCACAGAGTTGGGAGGTTTGTTTTGGGCCGCACAATTGTGGCTTGGTCGCGGATGATCCAGAGGGTATAGAGGCGCTGCAGGGCAGGTATAGGCCGGGAGAGGATGATTGTTTGAAGGAGGTGGTTCAACGTGGAAGGTGCAAGCGTTATTCGTGAGTCGTAGAAGTGTGGATGGCAGATTTGTGCAGAAACAAAGGGCAGTAGAATCGCAGTTATTCGATCATGGGTCAGAGCTTAGGACACCGTTTGGCAGTGCTTTTGTTCAGGCGCGCTCTTCCCAGTGCCACCAATGCACCCTGCCGGAGTTTAGAGCGTCAGTGCGGCCAGCTTGTCCGATTGGGCAGGTACCGGACCTCATTCCCGCATCCCCGCAGAACATGAAGTTGGTTCAGCCTTCTTTGCATGTGGGCACTCATGTGCATTGCTTCCCTCTATATACACCGACCCTGTAGTTCTCGCTGCCAGCTTACTTTGAATGTGACTGAGCGCTCTCCCACACCCTCCAGGCGTCCTGGTCGTTCCATGCTGGAAAGACCATGGCGAGCTTCTCCGGCATCTGATCCGGCCATTGCTCAGATATCACTTTCATCACTTCCTGGAGGAAGATATCGTAAGCTGCCGGATTGAAATGGAGACCTGTATACTCAATCAGCATCTGCACTATCAATGAGCGCTGCACGAACCACACCCACCGTCGTACATGAGTTCTATCAAGGTATCGTTCTGCGGGATGCCCAAAGACCCGGGAATCGGATCTCCAACCTTCCAGGCCTCTAGTTGGAACCCAGCCTTCTCCATGAAGGCTTTCCAGAGATTCACTACGGGCACACCGAGGTTGGCACCTACTTCACAAGCTGCATCTGAGTAGTCTTTTGTCGTACTAGCTATGCGTGATACGCTAGAGTAGCCGTTCGACTGGTCTCTTGGCCACCATAGGTGCTCATTAATTGGGGGCGGAGCTACCAGGATGATCCGAGGATTGTGCGCCACTACTTGGGGATGTGAGATGATCTTCTCTAAGTTGGCTTTGTACTCCTCTAGCGGAATGTGCTGCTTGTTCGGAGCGTCTGGTAGCGAGCAATCGTTGGCACCAAAGAAGACAACCTAATTCATTAGCCATGTAATTGGTGTATTCTAGGAAGTGTACTTACCAGAAAGCGGACCTTGGCCTGGTCCGGTGAGGGCAAGATGGCTGGTAATACCTGGAGGCCCTGGCGAGAGTTGTATCCACTGCCATGGTGTCAGTTCTGTCCATATATTCCGGACATAGCATCACCTGAATCCGCGGTTGACCACATCGAGTCGTCGTATGTATGCTGGCGGGGTATCAGAATGGCTTCCTCCATCAGCGCATCAAGGAGCAGCGTCACGTAAGCCGAAACATCACAGAGCAGTATACGGACTTGCGAAACATCACTACTAACCAGCTTGAAGTGCCGCAGAAAAGCCAAAGCCTCGATGCTGGTCGAAAGAATCTTGGGTGATGGAATCACCGAATAGAAAGAACTGATCATACGAAGCAGGCTGGAAGAGTCAGCTCCAAGGCTCAAGCGAAGCGGTGACTCCTGGCAGTATCTTACCATGTTGAGTTTTGGCAGGAGGAAAATGTTTGCCGTCGTCGAATGTAGCACAGAATTGCACGCAACCGTTCCGATTCGGCGAATTACCGGCTCTCCGAGTTACACGTTGTGCTAGACTCGGTCCACGGCGACCTAGCCTAGGGGGCGCTAAATAGTGGACCTAATTGAGCAAACAGACACGGCACAAAGAAAGAGAGGATATTCGATCCTGCGAACCCAGTCACTTCGCGATGGCAGACACCGAGGAGTGACGACTGTGGGGTATTTTGGTTGGAAAGGGCGTGCTTCCATTGGCTGAGGGTCTAAACCGCGCCTTACCCGTTTGGATCATGGCACCAAGGTGGACCCTGAGACGCCTTCGTCATACCCGCGTGCCCTCTCTGATCACACGCGCCGTTGCCGCTAACCTCCAAGGTCAGTGAATGCTCGGCGAGCGAAATAATATCCTCGCTGGCACCACATACAGCCTCCCTTTACCCCATCTTTCTGATGAGTGCTTGTAGATGCACATAAACTGTTCGCTTGCCATGGGTCTCTCTCGGTGCGTGCCCCGTTGATCTCGCCAAGCAGCTGAAAGTCGCCCTTGGGGCCTGGTGGGGATAAGCCATGCCGCCGAGACATGAGACCGCCGTTACACTGCCCTCGTCCTTCAGATGACCACTATCGCTGCCTCGACTCGGTGGAATGTCTTTGTTGGAATCCCCACTAATAGCTTACAATCCCACAGTCTCTAGCTGCACGTTGCATACACCGTCGCCATGCCCAAGTCGGTTCACTCATATCGGAGCGTCGACGACCATGATGCCGGCATCGACTATGCTGCCGAGCAACGAGAGCGAGACGACACAATCAGCAGTGCTACCCCCACCTCCCCGACAGCTACATTTCGCCCTCTGAGACAAATGCGGGTCTCAGAGACGGATCTTTCAAGATCTAGGGACAATATTACCGAGCGATCAAGCCTACTTGGCTACGCTCATGGTCAGAGCGCGCGGTCGTATACGAGTCTTCCAGTGACGACACCAGGTACTCCTCGCCCTGGCGGGAAGCGACACAATAGCCAGCTGCCCACAAGCTCACGGATGCGGGCTAGCAGGGCAGGCTCCTTTAACCAATCCTTCAGCCAGCGGCTGGTGAATGCCCTCGGTGACCGACGGCCCGGGTTGGAGGAGAGCATGCACTCGGTCAAGGCTTCCTTGTGGCAAGACAACCGCGTGTGGTATGATCAATTCACATCTACAGATTGGGTCCATGATAATATCGCCGATGCCTACCGGGTCAAAGCCCTGCGAAACCGCAAAGATATCAGGGGACGCCTGGCCGCTTGGTTTGACGGTGCTCAGGGTTGGATACTAGTGGCAATCATCGGAGTCCTTACTGCAGTCTGCGCCTACCTTGTCAACACTACCGAGACCACTCTGTTCGACTGGAAGCAGGGTTACTGCTCCAATGGCTGGCACAAGAATCGCAAGATCTGCTGTGATGGCGCGTCAATATGCGATGACTGGCTTCACTGGTCCAAAGTCGTCCGTAGTGACAGACTAGACGTCGTCTACGTTCAGTACAGTTTATTTGTACTCTCTGTCATTGTACTATCAATGGCATCGTGCCTGCTGACCTTGACAACAAAGACCGTTATTCCTTCGGCAATCTCGCTCGCCACACTTGACGAGAACCTAGGTGCTGAAGTGTGTAGGCACACGGATCATGAAGAAGAGGATGGTAAACGCAGCGTCAGTCCAGAGTCGAGATTTCAAGAGGCGCAACTTCGCCCGCCTATGGTTTACTACTCCGCTGCTGGCAGTGGTGTGGCCGAAGTAAAGGTTATTCTGAGTGGTTTCGTCCTCCATGGCTATCTCGGTCTACGAACGTTGATTATCAAAACAATCGCGCTAATCCTCAGTGTTGCCTCAGGTCTCAGCCTTGGCAAAGAAGGCCCATATGTGCATATTTCAACTTGCATAGGGAACATCGCTTGCCGCATTTTCTCCAAGTACAGCAACAACGACGGGAAGCGCAGGGAAATCTTGAGCGCCAGTGCTGCCAGTGGTGTGGCTGTTGCTTTCGGCGCTCCCATCGGTGGTGTGTTGTTCAGCTTGGAGGAAGTGAGCTATTACTTTCCATCGAAAACACTATTCAGGACCTTCTTCTGTTGCATTGTGAGTGCTCTATGTCGAAATCTAATAGCGTTATCTGATATCATTACAGGCAGCTGCATTGTCTCTAAAGTTTTTGGATCCATATGGAACAAAGAAGATTGTTCTTTTTGAGGTTCGGTACCACTTAGATTGGAAGTTCTTCGAACTGGTCACATTCATCTTCACAGGCGCCATTGGTGGTGTACTTGGTGCTCTTTTCATTAAGGCATCTCGCTTTTGGGCCAAAACCTTTCGCCGCATACCGGTCATCAAAAAGCATCCGCTGCTCGAGGTGATCCTTGTTGCCTTCGTCACAGGTCTCGTCAGCTTCTGGAATCGCTATACCAAACTTCCTGTCACCGAGCTCCTCTTCGAATTGGCTAGTCCATGCGATACTTACACCGATTCCGGAGATGGCCTTTGTCCAACCAGTGAACACATTCCTAATGTGTTGAAGGTTTTATTCGTTGCATTCGTAATTAAATCCAGTCTGACTGTGATCACATTTGGTATTAAAGTCCCAGCTGGGATATACGTTCCATCCATGGTGGTAGGTGGCCTTGCGGGGCGTTTTATAGGCCACACCGTTCAGCTTTTCGCTCTCCGTTTCAGTCACCTTGGCATGTTCGGCAACTGCAGTCCAACTGGCCCGCCTGGGTCCTGCGTTGTTCCCGGTGTCTATGCTATGGTCGCTGCTGGCGCGACAATGACTGGTGTCACTCGTTTGACCATCACTCTAGCTGTCATTCTTTTTGAGCTCACAGGTAGCCTGGATCACGTCCTACCCTTCTCTCTTGGCATATTGGTCTCCAAGTGGGTAGCTGATGCCATTGAACCGCTTAGTATCTATGACCTCCTCACAGACATGAATTCATACCCTTTCCTAGACAACAAAGTACGTCCCATCTTCACCTCAGAGCTTGGCGACATTACACCACGCGTTCGGCAAGACCACATTATCGATATCTCGGAGGAATCCCTAATACCAGCCCCGGAGCTTCGCGATAAGCAACGTGGTCTGCAAATGCTTGGTGAGCTCGACGGTTGCCTGCCCATTATCAAACATTCTATATTAGTTGGCCTCATACCCGCTCCTGACCTCGAGTTTGCACTCGACAAACTCGAAAATGAGGAGAATACGCTTTGTCTCATGTCCCCACAGGTTCATTGGGCAGCGGGACGAGAACCGCATGGTGCGGAAGAACAAGCCTTTTATGATCCTAGTGATTTCACACCGTACATCGATCCAGCGCCCGTAGCGCTAGACGTGCATTCACCAATGGATCTAGTCTATGAGTGCTTCGTCAAGTTGGGCTTGAGGTATATCTGTGTACTTAGAGATGGGAAGTATGCTGGCTTGGTAAGGAATGTATAACCAAACGTACTTGTAACACGCTGACAAATGTACAGGTGCACAAAAAGTCTTTCGTAAAATACATGAAAGAACTTGAATTGCGCGAGAAGAAGACAAACACCATGTAGGCTGCATTATTTATCCATTTTCACACTCTTGGGTCCCCCAGTCTTTTCCCATTACACTACTTTTGTTTACTAGCTAGCCTTATCATCACTCTAGGCCACGGACAGCTAGTGTTTTTACTGTTGTGTCACCACAATTGCATGTAGAATGGCGTTCACTTAAGGAAGCTGTATCTGCAAAGGCGAGGGAAGATCATGGTGGAGGAATAGAATGTCCCAGCCCATAAAGTTCCTCTGTTCAAGACTTGCTACTGCTGTTAATCATTTCCCCGATAATTCGAATCAAACTTTCCTGCTTCAACCACAACACCACTGCTTTGCATCTCAGCCTAGTTCACTCACACTTCATCTGACCACCAAAGTTCGTGTCGATCCTATAGTCGCTGTCTACCTCAACCCCTCACCAAAGCTGTCTTAAGATCTCCCTTGACGATCAATACACAACCCTCAACTACTGCACAATTCTACTGCCATTCGTTCTTCCCGGTACTATAATAATCGATAAAGAAAACATATTTCGTGTGAGACTTGGTAACATGAACGATTTGTGTAATGCTGACAGATCGGGGCCCGATACGAACATACTTAGGTGCTTTCTTTCATTACTGTTTGGTCTGTCTCAATCTGACTGCATCGTGTTGTCTCGTATCAAGCAGCGTATACGCACAAAGCAACGTGCTATATAGAGTACGGTTAAGCAAGTAATCAAGACTAGAGGATAAGGTTAAATCAATCACGCAATGTAGGTGTTGCTCCATATATTAGGTAATATTTCAAGCGCATGTGTCAAAGCCAGAAGGTTAGAGAGATAGCTAGGGGTCAATCTATTAATTCTGCTTCAGGAGCCCCACTACATAAACTACGACCATTAAGTGATTTTTTGGCTCGCTTATTCGGCTAACCTATACCACAAGCTCGACTATATCGGTTCTTTTGAGGCCTACACATTAGATATTTATCCTCAGGGTCGCATCTTTGACTATAATAAGATTTCGAGATATCTATCTAATTGATGTCTTGGGAAAACATTCGACCAATCAGAAGACACTATTTGCCTCTTGCTTCGTGCCCTCTTAGCTTAGTGGTAAAGCGTATTACTAGTATTCTAATGCTATGATAAGATCGCTAGTTCGATTCTAGTAGAGGGTATATTTTTATTATTATACTTTACCTATACGTTAGGCCTTTACTATACATTATCTATCTAATTATAGTAAAACGTCTATCTATCTTAATTATAATAATCGTCTTTAACTAAGAATATTTATCCTAACTTACCTAGTAATATAGTAAGTATATCTTCTATATATATATAGTATATCTAATAAGCCTCTAAAAAGTTATATAAGAATAGGGGTATAGTATATACTCTAGTATAAGATAAGGGCTACTAAGAGAATATTAGACCTCCCTCTAATACTACCCTAAATAGGACCTATTACTCTTATCCTCTATATATAAAGGAGTTCTTAGTAGTAGATAGTAGGAGAAGTTCTTCTTATTCTTTTATACTAGACCTATAGGAATAAAGGATCTTCTTAGGTATTTAATATAGTACGCACTCCTATATACCTTTAAGTTATATTAGATCCCTTTTCAAACCCTCTATTACCTATATTATTATAGTATACTTATAATAGAATTAGCTAAACACCTTTAATAGGCAGGACTGAAGCTGGTATAGACTAGGTCTTCCCAGCACTTCTAACTATACCTACTAAGCAATAATATAGAGCTTCTTAAGAGATAAAACTTTTCCTATAAGTTATCTACATCTTATTATACTTCTGAAAACATAGCCAGAATACGAGTGCCGTTGCCGACATTCCACTAGTAAGCGAGGCGTAAAATCATACAAGATTCGGATCATGGGTAACCTGAGATATTGCTAGAGCACACGCTGACCCCACTCCACCAAAAAGCAGAGTAACTGCTTGTACGAGAACGTTCATATTGTTTGGGGAATGTTCATATGCATACTCGATAGCTGTGACATACGAGAAGAGCTCGCTTGTGAAGCTATTAGTACGTGATTTTGTGATAATACGGGGACTTACACATTACCCAATCGCGATGAGAATGTAAAGAGGCACTTGTAGCCAGACATTTGGTCTGCTCTCCTTAGACTCTGGCTTCTCTATCCAGTGCCCATGCCCACATTTTGTTGGGTATCTGTAGCAAGGAGGCGACATACAGATCGCATGTAGTTCAATGTAATTACTTGCAGTTTTGTATGCTTGTTATTCAAGTTCCTGCACAACCTCATCTCAAAGTACAAAAGTTGTATAAAGCATAGCGATGGCGACAAAAATAAAGCCGATAGTAATCCTAGTGATAGGTTTCATATAGATGCGTCGTTTGGGGAGGATAGGATAGAGACCTGCTTGAATAAGCAGACCAAGGACTATGCATCCCACTTGGTTCATAGCAGGCAATAGGTCGTTGGGTGTATTACCAGCCCGCATTTGACTAGCTTGAGAGATAAGATTGTTCTGCATTTGGTATACTGCAATGTGAGCGAATAATCTGTGACTACTCGCTCTCCCGACTTCAATAGCTTTAGACCGGGCTTCATTTATGTAAGCTGGCCTGCAATAAAGGCACTATGATGGCTCTGAACTTGAGATATAGTCCGTGTCAGTGTTTTGTCACTTGTAGTTTGCGCAGAACCTTTACGTACTGCTCCACCACCTAGACCAATGAGAATCATAGCAAGAATTAATCCAGGCAAGCACCATCCTTTATCTAGACTGGTTTTTACCGAGCTGACGGTCAGAGCCGTACAGCCAAAGCAATACAACATGACACTGATCAGGAGGGCTGGGTATTGGCAAAGATAGCTGCCGGCTAGTGGAGCAAGAATGAGCGGAGTGATGTAGTAAAAAATATAAAAGGCACAGTAAATTCGTGTAGCATTGGCCTGGCCCAGTCCGAGGGCTCCGGGTGTTTGACTGTTGTCGTTGTGCGGCGGATGTTCCATGTAATTTTCTTGTGCCACAAAGCAAATTAGTATCAACTTTCCGAAAGTTTGGGCCAGAGAATGACCAGAAGTGTAACATACGCCATGTTGCAGTAACTGGATCCCCAAATATCGAGTTAGTGTATGTTTCAGATGGCTCTATTATGTGGGCGTTGCTTACTCCCCCAGAACGCTGCTCTCTCCCAAAGCCCAATGATGGCAATAATCCACAGTCGCCATGGCACACTCCCTCTGACACGTCGCAAGAGAGGAAACTCGGATATTGTAATAACAGAAGTCCCTAATCCTGGGTGTCCAACTTGACTGTGGTAACTATCAATTTCGCGGAAGAGCTGTGCCCCGAAGATGACTGACGAACCCAACTGTGGACGCAGCTTGATGCGAGACCAAAGCATCGCGATTTCTATTCTCCATGGACATCTTACTAGCTGTGTTAAGGTTTGAGAGACTTTGTATTGAGTCTATGGCTAAAGCATGCGTTGAGCGAGCTCGCAAACGCATTCGTAGTTTCGGGAGTGATTGCCCAAAGACGTCGGAAACGTGGTGCATGGCACTTCGAAATTTGACAAACCCCAAAATCTGGTAAGACTGTTGGGGCCTGTTGCATTAGGATAATGAGGAAAGATTGATGTGAAGGCAGCCGCCGAGCTTATGTATATGTTAAGAAATATCGCAGATGTGGCAAAACCTGCAAACAGCGAATTAATGCTTCACTGGCATCGTACATCTTAAACAAAATTATTGTTGCTACCGTCTGAAAATTGCAACGGCTGCTTAACATTTGCAACACGAAGCGCACACATCGATGTTACCCGATGAGGCGCACGGGTATCTCAATCGTTAGGTTGTATAACTGACCCCCAAAGCGGGGCCGCCAAAGTAGCACATACTCTGACTAGTCTGTAACTAAGGTTCAAATCAAACTCCTTAGACACTTGTTTAAGCTGAAAGGCTGATATATGCATTCAATTTTTTTTAGGGCTTGGTCAAAATACCTGTTCGTGATCTACCGTAAAGCCAGTACATCGAAGCTGGGATAATAAATTTTACGCTGCGAGCGAAATGAAACGACGCAAGGTATTGAAATCTTGGGTATTTGAATACATCCGAGTGAGTATTGATTAAGTCAAGTACAATGCTTTTCCATGTGGTCTTCAATGAAAGATCAATATGACAATCAGCATCCCCACCGTCTACAGCATCATCGCTCAACATCCAGTGCGAGCCAGAGTCTTACAGAGAAACAGATTGGTCAAACAGGCAAAACAGCTCAGTCAGCTTATCCTATCAGTCGGCTTGCATCTGAACTCGCGGCGCTGGTCGACTACTAAGATAGCCTAGGCCATTCTAATTTTGTGGTCAATATGGAAAGTGGCTAACAGGAGGATCTAAGTCTGGGATTCAACACTGACCGAGAAAACGCACCGGTATGACATTTCTTGCAAACCATAACTTGTAATACGTGCTCCACGGTATTGATTCACAAAGGAGATCGCGTGAATATGACGATGACATTTAGTCGCGATAGTATAGAACTCATATCGTCACTCAGCGCATATGCTTGTCTCATCTGCCACTTATCACGCCTGTGATTATTCATGTTTTGGACAATTATACCTCAGGGCTTGCCTGCGCCGTGACGTGCGTTTGTGTGCGTCGACAGTTTGGCTTACTATCAGTCTCACAGCCCCCATTCTTAAAATGGAAGTTGATCAAATGAAGATGCAATGTCACACAATGGTCACCCGGGGTGCGGCTGGGTCTCGATTGATCAAGCAATGTCACACAAGGGGCCGTATTAAACACTATGCATAAGGAAGCTCCGTCTCTATCATCTCAAATAGTCACTGAGTTTACTACAAAGGCAAACTGTAATATATAAGTGTTTTAGCCTATAGGTGGCATCCCACTTAAGCAATATCTATTTACCGATGCAAGTAGAGACAAGTGTCAAAAAGAGGACTTCTGAGACTCGCCTTTGAATTTTTACGCATGCTCAGTCTCCAGCCTGATTTGGCCACCCAACACATAACCCTTGTTTCGCGATTAATATTCCCATATGCATCTGATTAATCTCTAAGGACTTGATCTAGAAGCTAATTGTAGAGCCTATCGCTAGACTACCGTGTAGAAATATCTGAAAAGATCAGCATTGACCCAGCAGTTTTCTTTCATCGCATTCTCTATGAGTACATAAGCCATTTCTTCCATCCACTCATTCTTCTACTCGTGCAGTTTCATGACTCTTCGGCTACTGCCGCATTATTTTTCAAAAATGTATCATCTTGATGAAATCCCTGCATGGTCCGATCAGACTCTTATCCAAGATCCATGCATAATTAAGCCAGCCAGGTGGTAGAGACTATCGGGAAAAAGTGCGTACGAACCTAGAGAATCGGATTCAGCCGTTCAACACCAAGAAGTTTCATGCATCCTTAGGTGTCCAGATCGAAGGAACAGAGTTCCTGAAGCTGATCGGCACACAATTTTAGAATCTTGTCGTAGTCCTTTTGAAATATTGCTTTGAAACAAACCCGTCGCTCCTGCAACCAAATTGATGTGTCCCAAAAAGCATTATGATGCTCCGTCGTCCTAAGAGAATCGCCCAACCGGGCGGGTTTGGCGCCACCATTATAGTCCACGCTTCTCTCCACAAGTTTATATTGTAACACTTCAACGTACTTATATCTACATCCATGTTGTCAAAATCTTTGCATAACCATCAAACGTGCAAGTAAGGCATGTATGCAATCCTGAAAATGCGCATGGCGGCTACAGATGGACAACACCACATCAGTGCTACTAGCTATATTGTAATCAAAGACCATGTAAAATATTAAATCTGGGCCCACAATCTATAGAGCCTAAGTCACAATATAAAATTATCTATTCAATAGGAGAAGGACGTCGCGTTCAAGGGGATATAAGCCATACTCTATTGCGCCGCAGCAGATCTGTTTTTCTAAAAGGAGCATTAGGATTTTACATATAGGCAATTTTGCTCCAGTAGCCCGTGATTAAATAGGCCAGTTTAACGGACCCATGAATCGCTTCCAACAACCTGACAGGTAATTCAGGGCAGCGGCTATTACAATATTACTATGTGGCCGCCTATTATGCCTGATATGGTTGACTTATGTACTTGAATGCCATGAAGCGAGATCATATCAAATAAAGGGTATCCAAACACGTGTTCGCATCCTGTACGCCTTGTAATCGTCACCGAAAAAGTCGATCAGATGCTTCTCTTCGTCTAGTTGATTTCAGGTTCTCAGCTCTCTGATACATGAGGTAGATTAAAAAACTTACGCGTTATTCGCTTCATGAAGAAGTACCATAAAATGCCAGCATAGGCCAGAAAGCATACAGTGTTTCCTAGCATTACCTGCGTTCCGATGCCCCACCAAAAAAACCCGAAATAAGAAGGATGGCGGAAGTAAGCATACAGCCCACAAGTGACTAGCTCATGGCCGTCGTTCTTGCGCGATTGTACTGTGTGATTGAAGTTGGTGCCCGCCTGTGCCATGGCAGTACTCCGAACAATCTGTCCCATTGCAATCATTACAATACCCAATGCCACGATCACTGGGGGGTGGACCCAAGCCTGCCACTCGGGGAAGAAGTAGGAGGTTATGCATGTTTCGATTAGGGCCATAGTGTGCGCCTGGCGATACTGGTCGCCGTTGGTAAGGAGGAACGAGGAAACGAAGGCGACCGGGGTGTTGTAGGCGGCTGTGGTGTAGAACTCGAGGAAGTGGAAAACCGATAGCGTTCCGATGAACAGCCATGGTCGCCAAAGTCGGCTGCCATTGTACGCAAGCAGTGCCGTCAGCGCGAAGCCGAGAATAGTCGTGCAGCCCATGCAAAAGGCGCGGACGGCGATGCCTGAAAGAGAGCGCTTGCCACGAGGAAAGAATTCTCTGGCAATTGCTATGGAAGGCTTGACCTGAACGTTGAGAACTTCTCTAGCATGCGGCTCCGCACCAAGACCTGGTGCCCAATTACCCTTCTCTGTTGGTCGATCGATGGGAAGGGAGATGTCGACGCGGGATGAGCTGGGCCTGCCGTTCGAAACCATCTTGTCTAAGGCTTACGGTCCGCGATAGTTGAAGAATTTCCGAGGAAAGCGGCCTAAGGCATGTTAATAACCACAAACAATCACGGTCACGAGCAACCTGGTGAGCTCAGAACAATAGCAAGACGTCGACGTTTGTCTCTTCCTATTGTCTCGAACTGCGCGTCTCAGGGACCACGGATGAGATCATCACCGCCAATCTAACCCTGGCCTAGTCTGCCAAGCCTTGACCCTCGTTGTAAACCACAACTGTTGTGTTACCCAGCAGAGCGCATCACGTTGGTGTTACATTATTTTCTTGTCGACTGCCAACAACGGCTGATCCTCACGTGTCTAGCATTCGTCATGTCGCCGTCTGAAAATAAGCAACGCATGGCTCGCGGCGAGCTCTATCACGCATTCACCCCCGAGCTGGTCGCAGAGCGAGCAAGGTGCAAGCACGCCTGTGCGCAGTACAACAATGCAGGCGAGGTACCTCGTAGAAAGTTAACCGAGTTGTTCCGAGAGTATGTGTTACTCTCCGCCTCTTCGACTGCAGCTTCCCCATTCTCACCCCATGCCCAGCATCATTCAAGACAAAACTCCTCTGCCACCGCAAGCTTCCACATCCGATGAGGATGACAGGTTGTTCGAGAATGATCCCTGGATCGAGCCACCATTGGCCATGGATTATGGCTACAATGTCCGTCTCGGAGACAATGTCTTCGTCAATTTCAACTCGGTCTTCCTAGACACGTGCTTGATTACCATCGGCTCTCGCACTCTTGTCGGCCCCAATGTTTCGTTCTATTCCGGGACGCATCCTTTGGACCCTGCAGTACGAAATGGCACTCGTGGCCCTGAACTCGGCCAGGAGATCCATATTGGCGAGGACTGTTGGCTAGGAGGCAATGTCAGCATCCTTCCAGGCGTCAGCATCGGCAGAGGTAGCGTCGTAGGTGCAGGGAGTGTTGTTACGAAGAGCGTTCCTGACTTCACGATCGTTGCAGGTAATCCGGCTAAGATTATTCGCAAAGTCGTGACCAATATGGACCCCTTGCAGAATAGTGCTTCATGACGGTCGTTACGCGAAAAGCCTGTGGGTATCACCGAGCCCCACGGGGAAGCGATGCTCCCCAAACCAAATCGCGACCATGTGGTCTTCTAGTCTTTGCCCCGGCCCCTCCTCTCACACTACAGTTTCCCGATCTCTAGAGTGTTTCGAGCTGATTAAGCTGATTAAGCATTATCTGGACGCACCTGCAAGCTACTTTATTGTATCACAATTCAGCTGTGACAATCCCATCACCGTCACCTGCCTCACAATCTTCTTTACATGGAACCATGCATCATTTCGCTCCCCCATGGTTGATGGTGAAATCCAGATGCGAAAGTGATGAGCTCTGCCAAGGGTGCCGGTTTCAGTGGTAGCTTGACGGAAGGTTCATGCCTGGTGTCAACCTCGTTCCCCTAGGACAGCACGGCATTTGCACGTGTTACGAGGAAACGCTTCGTCTTCTCTGCCCTTGGAGAATGCACCAAATGCCCCGAAACGCAGAGCAGCCAAGTTTAGACGGGCTGCAAAATTCCGATGCCACCCTGCGATACGCTTGGGCCCATTTGAAGTCAAGATTTCAACCAAGCCCAAACGATCTCCAGCAAGCCTCGCGTGCCAAGACCCACGAAACCAGTTCCCAGACGCCACCAAAACATTGACATGGGAACCCAAAACAACATTTGGTAATTCACCTGCGTGGGTGGCATGGCATACCTAGCGAAACGAACCTTTTACGTATGGACGTCAGCCCGCGTTGCTGCGCCCAATGCATCACCTAGTACCGTTCGCGACTGCAAAATCAAGCAATCTTCTCTCTCCAGAACGGCAGCCAAGTTTCAAGAATATGTTCGTTCCATCTCCCTTGCACTAGACTGCAAGGTCGTTTTTATGCGCTTGCGGAAAGAAACCCCCGACTTCGTTGGCAGCAGCTACAAATACCTCGACTTCCGGCGACTACTCAATTATCAACGGACAGGTTCCTCATTCATTATTAAGCTAATAACTTTTATTCGGCATTTCTAGCATTTACTCTTTCTCAAGTTCTCTGTTTATATAATTCAAATCACTTCGGTAGATCCGACTATTTCCAACATGAAGTACATTCTCATCGCCTCCCTCCTTTCGTCCGCAGCTTACGCTGCTCCTTTCGCCCAGGTGCAGGGCGGTAATGGTAATACCGGCAACACACCCGTTGGTCAGTCACAGTTACCACAGCAAGCCCAGCAGGTGGGAGGGCAGACTGGCGGAGCTGCCACTGGCGCTGCACAGAATGCGCAGACCGGCACAGGCGCAGGAATTGCCAATGGACAAACTCCCTCTGCAGCTGACCTCGCTACAGCTGTCTCCAACTGGCAGGCAGACACCTCTATGGTTTCCAATTTCCTCAACACGGGTGCCAGTATCCAGAACAATGTGCAGTTCAAACAGGCTGCTACGGTAGCTTTCAACGCTGAGGTTGATGAATTGAATCACAAGGCTATCATCGATGCTGCCAACAGCGCTGATCCTAATGTCATTGCTGCTAACAGCACCCTCGCTACCGGTGGTGCTTTCCAGGATGTCGTCGACAAACTCCAGGAGATGTCTATCAAGGGTCAGGCTGCCGCGGGTAACATTGACTTGATCAACCAGAACCGTTGTGTTAATGGTAGGTGCTTGCAGTGGCTTTCCAATGAACGTCGCTAACAACCTTAGTGTTGCCCAATATCGATGCCTACATGGCTTCCACTGGCTCCACATCTCAGGCTATCCGTCCTACAGTTTGTGATCAGACCGGTGTCGCCGGTGGTGTCCAGGGTACGGGAGCTACCCAGCCAGGCCAGCCTGCAGGTAGCCCTGCAGCGGCTTTCGCTGCTGCCCAGGCTCTCGCTTCAGGGACCGGAAACGGGCTTGTTCAAAATGGCGCTGCGCCTGCTCAGGGCCAAGCTGCTCAACAAGGCCAGGCGGCGCAACAGGCCCAGCAAGGTCAGGCCGCTCAACAAGGCCAGGTTGCTCAGCAAGGTCAGAACGGGCAACAGGCTCAGCAAGGCCAGGCCGCTCCACAAGGCCAGGTTGCTCAGCAAGGTCAGAACGGGCAGGCTGCGCAACAGGCTCAACAAGGTCAGGCCGCTCAGCAAGGTCAGAACGGACAGGCTGCGCAACAGGCTCAACAAGGTCAGGCCGCTCAACAAGCTCAGCAGGGTCAGGCTGCTCCACAAGCTCAGCAAGGTCAGGCCGCTCAACAAGGCCAGGTTGCTCAGCAAGGTCAGAACGGGCAGGCTGCGCAACAGGCTCAGCAAGGTCAAGCTGCTCAACAGACTCAGCAAGTTCAGGATGATGAGGAAGATAGCGCGGCGACCCAGTAAATGATTGCTAGAGAAATGAGGATGTAGGAGCGATGTGCAGGTCACGGGTCACTCCTTTCAGGACATCTCTCGTTTTGTAGATACTCAGTCCTTTCTGTATATGTTATGAGGCAAAATGGTTTGGTATGAGTGATGAGGAGATGTTGAATAATTGTAGAGTTAGAAAGGTATTAGCCAACCTTCCAACTTGACCGTCGTTCGTTGATATTTGCGCGCGGACCTGTCTCTTAGTGATTATGCATAGATATAAAACTCTACAGATACAGGTTCCCAGGACCAATGTGCTCAAGCATGAGCGTACTGTTCTCCGGTATCAAGTGGAATAGAAGATAGAGCGAAGTCTGACACAGGCACAGATAAATCGATCAACCTTCATCTGGTCAAACGAACAATATATGTCGCGTTCGTTACATTATAGGTGATCGACAGCATGGGTAAATTAATCAAGATGCAAAAGCTTATCTGCCTTTGAATTAAGGTTTCGAAACCTCAGGCCTGCACATGCGTGTGATATTCTCGGCTCCTGAATACTGGGAGTTTGGTGATGTTTCAGATGTGCTTTCACCAGGGGCAAAGCATGCTACGATCGTACCAAGGTTGAAACGAAAGACAAACATGATGTGCAGAGAGATCTGAAAGCTTGACACATGGCCAAGAGGAAAAGGTGGGGCCTAGTGAGAGTACTATATACGGCGGCTGAAGAGTAGGTGGCGTCATGGATATCCATCTCGGCATGCTGGAAAGCAATGAGGATATTGCTCCCAAGCAGGCAATAAGCCTTGATTTCTAGAAGCTAACGAGGATAGGACAAGTGCCCCGGGCATTTTATTTTGTAGCTGCCTGGGCGAACTCGGCCTCTGTAGAATATGGTGTCACGTGACAGCTTGTTTTGGGAACTCAGAGATCCATCACCTTGTAGCTTGTAAATGACGAGGCAGCGAGGCAGGCAATACTGTGCGACTAGGCAGGCTGCGTGGGCTGCCAATGTTGGATGCGCTGGCAGGGCACATTGATCAAGGCAAAATCGCCAAGTGCATAGCGTGTCGAGGGGGACAGGCGGGATCAGCTAGGTATTGCGCCAAAGCAACCTGGACCGGAACACGCTGAACTGTAGGTCTGTATATGCGGCACAATGGCTGAGGCCGAGCGCCCTGGTGGTGTACAGGGGGATCTAGAGAGGGAACTGACATGCTCGGTAAGTTGAGATTCAAGTTGCAAAGGTGTAGTGGCGGTGGCAGCGGGCTGCGATGAGGATGCCTTCACGAGGACGAGGGTCCGATGCAGCGGACATGTCCGCCATATGGAATGCAGAGACACTGAAAGAGAGGAAGCGCTTGTTGTTGTCTGCTCACTCGGCCACGCACAGATCTGCACCGACCTCCTGTTCCAGCCGCTCACATTGCTCGACTGCCTTCACACCTTTTGCGGTGCCTGTCTGAAGGAGTGGTTCGCTTTCCAGGCCTCGACGGCCGCCTCGATCCACCCGTATACGTGCCCGGCGTGTCGCGCGTCGGTGCGGACAACGCAGCCCAATGCAACGGTAACGACACTCCTCGAGATATTCCTCAAGGCAAACCCAGAGAGGGGCAAGAGCGAGGACGAGAAGCAAGCAGACCGGGACAAGTTTACGCCTGGCGACAATGTGCTGCCTAAGCTGCGACGCCGCGACGAGCGCGACGAGGCAGAGCGCAGGATGCTTGAGGAGATGCAGCAGCTGAGTCTGCGGGAGGCGGGTATAGCGAGCGGGCAGAGTGCCAGCCTAGAGCTGCCACAAGAGCACCCCAGGCGGGAACGGAGCCGCGACAGGAGCAGAGAGTTGCGCACAAGTCGGGACGAGAGGCGGGCAAGGAGCCGCAACCCATCAGGCGCCTCACCGTCGCGCGCCGCCATGCCCGCGCGGGCGGTGGAGCATCAGTCGAGCCTGCGGTCGCTGCTCAGCGCGTCAGAGCTCGACTCGGAGGATATCGACGAGGATCTCGTGCGCCAGGTGCTGGAGGAGTTGGTGGCCGAAGGCGTGGATCTGAACCAGATTGGCGTCGCGCAGGAGGAGGAGATTACCGAGCGCATAGCGGAGGCAGTGCGTCGACGACAGGCAGAGCGCCAGGCCGAGCGTCAACGAGAGCGGCGCGAGAGGCGCGGCCGTATGGCCAGAGATGACCGGACAAGCCCGTCGTCTGCCGTGATGCCCTCTCCAGTGCGCAGAGCCCAGGGTCGAGCAGAAGGTGGCACGCCAACACCCCAGACGGCCACCAGACCACCCGTCTCACGGCCAGGCCTTATCGACGCTGCGAATCGCGGTCGTCACTCGCACCCGCGCTCGTCGAGCCAGAGCAGCTCGCAGTCGGGCAGGAGAAACAACGCAGACGCAGACACACCAGCACCCGTATCCGCACCAGCGCCGCGACGCCGTCAGTCGGACAGCCAGCAGAGGAGCAGGCTTGATGCACGCCAGCAGTTTCGCAACAGTCTCCACTCGACCAGCTCCTCGACCATGGCAGGCCCGGCTGTTCCCACCCAGTCTGCGTCCACCCCAGCCAGCACGCCGTTCCAGCCGCCGTCATCGCGCCGCACAATTGATAGTAACGGAGCCGTGGTCTCTGCGACTACAGTCCCGCGCTCCACCATAGATGCGCCCGTCTACCAAGTACAAGCGAGCCAGCCCCAGTCGAGGGAGACCTACCCAGAGCCTCACATGTCTTGCCAGCAGTGTGCCAAGGATCACATCGAGTACGAACTCCACTACACCTGTACACGGTGCCTTGGTGGCGACTACAACATCTGCATCCGCTGCTATCGCAGCGGCAAAGGATGCAACCATTGGTTCGGCTTCGGCTGGACCGCGTGGCCACTGTACGAGCGACAAGCTCCAGAAGGAGGCTATCCACCACACCACGAACATCCACACATTCTCGTTGGAAACCGTTATCGCAGTCCATTGGCCCCACTCACCGAGTCCTTGTCTGCCCCTCATGTGCTCATAAGTAGCGAGGATCCAGGACATCGACTGGAGTCTGGTGTCTTCTGCGACATGTGCAAGGCATATACCAATGCTTGTTATTGGAAGTGCGACTATTGTAACCAAGGCGACTGGGGGTTTTGCAACGACTGCGTCAATCAAGGACGCCATTGTACCCATCCTCTACTCCCTGTTGCTCAGAAGGCAAGCGAAGAAGCCCCGACTGACCTTACCACACCATCCGCAGCCTCCCCTCCGCGCCCGGATGCAGGTCTAGCTCCACCGAACCACGACATGGCGTCAGCAACACCACCACTGACGCCAAAGTCTGCGTCTCTTGTCCGAGGTCCGGCTCATCTCACAATCGCGCACTCCATCTACCGACCCTTGACATTCACAACGCTTTGCAATATCTGCACTTATCCTATCCCGCCGTCGCATACGCGCTACCACTGTCTCAAATGCAACGCCGGCGACTATGATATATGCACCAGCTGCTATCATAAACTTAATGTCTCAGGCCGCATCAGCAAGGAGGACGGATCCAATGGCTGGCGCAAGTGTCTACGAGGCCACCGCATGGTTCTTGTAGGCTTTGAAGATCGTGACGGCGGCCAGCGAAGGATAGTCGTTCGAGATCTTGTTGGCGGTCATGCCTTGAAAGAAGAGCAAGACACCAACGCCAGTGCTCGATCACCTGTCAATATACTTCCTCGTGCGTTAGATGACAATCGGAAGCAGTACAACCATGAAGGTAACTTACACGACTTCCGCACGCCCTTGATGTCAGGGTTGTCGTCTCAGCGGTACCCGCCTGATGGTGGCGTTGGGTTGAGACTGCTGGCCACATGGCAATATTGGCCAGACGAAGGCGTCCAGGACGAGTTGGCATTCCCCAGAGGGGCCGAGATTCGCGAGGCTGCGGCTATTAATGAAGATTGGTATTGGGGCGTGTATTGCGGAGCAAAGGGCTTATTTCCTGCGAATCATGTAACGACAGTGTGAGGAGAAAGAGTGACAGTATTCGTAGACCTACTCAGAGTCTATAGCTTGCAGATAACATTCATATACTTTGGGATGCAGCTCTTGGCGTGAGGAGATGTTCATAGGATAGGACGTTTGGACCATGAATGATAGTGATGAGCTATGGCTGACTTCGAATCTATATGACGCATCAAAGAATCAGTAGTAGCTACGAGAGGGAAGATAAACGGCATGTGGTGCGTCTTGAGTGGTGAATTCTTGTACACTGTCAAAGATCGAGGATATGTTAGCCATCTCTGCCACATGTTGCTGTCAACCTGCCCTGATTGCCCCGTCAATACGTAGAATACCTACGTACGCATGTTGGCGATCAGGGCGATTGCTTACATCGGGTATACCTCCATGGGCGAGGACGAGATATAGCTATGGCTATGCGGAGGAAACTTCGAGGCGTTTCATCTCAATAAGTTCCTAGACTAGGTCGGTGAAGACTAAAATATGAAGGCGCAGTCCTAGCGAGCTCGACGGTATTATTCCGTCCCTCGGGACACACCGTATCTTTTCATCCTTTAGCGATATGTTTCTCTGCTTATTGAGGACACCAAACGGCAGAAGCAGTGGTTCGGACCTTTCGGGCTTGTTCTACTACCCCGCATCCCACGCTATGTCTAACATGTATCTAGTCAAGTACAGTCTCGGGGTCTGACTCAACTACGCCGGAGAGCGTCTCCAGGACTCAGATGGTCTAGCGAGTACACATTTCCGGTTGCGCTCTAGTTCTAACATAGTAGGTCAATATAAATTCAGGTTCTGACCCACACACCTTCATTACAATAGCCATCAACACCTTCCCCCAAGTCAAAAAAGGACAAACATGGATGCATTCGACAAGAAGACGCTCAAGACCTCACGAGGTTACACATACACCTACTACACTGCTAGCGGTGACAACTCCTTACCGACTTTGTTCTTTCAACATGGCTGGCCAGATCATGCCGCCATGTGGAAAGACGTTGCGGGCCCACTGCGCTCCGCTAAACACCCCATCATCATACCTGATATGCTAGGTTACGATGGTACAGATAAACCAACGGATCCTTCCGCCTATAAATGGGATGTCATGACCAAGGATCTCATCGAGATCATCGACAATGAAGGAACAGACACGGCCATCTCCATCGGCCACGACTGGTGAGAAGTGTCAGCTATGAATCGCAT